>JAJGOT010000321.1:220000-280000 GCA_022457155.1 Cladopsammia gracilis
ATCCTTCCCTCATGCTTTGCGTCTCGTTCACTTTTGCCACCCACCCATTTCCCGTATACCGTCCAGTTTCACTGCACGTTTTCTTCCCACCCTCTTGCCTCCTTTTCCACAAACACACACGCGAGATAAACGCGTGTGTCAAACACGCAACATGCAGCTTGATAAGTGGCGTTTGCAGTTGTTTTTTTTTTTGGAAAGGCGTTTCCTTGATCCAGAATAAAGCAGTAATTAAGAGAATTGAAATATTATCAGGTTCAATAAACAGCTTTCACGGTGCTTTTCAAGTTTCAAGTTTCAAGTTTAGTCCCTATATTGTAAACAGTTACAGTAAATACAGTAAATAATACAACTTTTTAATAACATTTTTTGATGTCTGCTGATCTGTAGCCATAACGTTGTTATAAATAAACTTGTGAATAAATAACTTCGATATATAATTGCTACGCAATATGTACTATTTAAAAAAAAAAGAATGTTATCTAATGAACATGCACCATAGACATAATAAATACTTCTGCCTTGTCCACTTGTAGCCTGCGAGAGCGGCAATCGTTTTTTCTTTTCTATTTTCAGCTTTCTTTTCATTGTTCAACGCTGCGTTCCCGTAAATAGATTTACAATTTGTTTTTTCAGTACTCCTGGGAAAATTGTGCAGAGTTACTAAGGGGCGCTGTATGCGCACAACACGGTCACAGAACGCGCAAGGCGCGGAAGTCCAGACGAGGACAAGAGTGTGATGTTCGTAAAATGAACATCCTGCATGTTGTATCAACTTGATGGATCATATTGAACTTCTGATATTCCTGTCGTGTGCTATGTACGCACTCAACAGTCGTTCTTCTTCGCGGAAGCTTGCGTGGATTACGAGGACGAGTAAATGTATCTGTAAGGGTTTGGTGATGTTCTGCGCGCAGGTCGGATAGGATAGCTGAACCATACTGAACTTCCGTTGTCGTCGCTGCTTTGTTCCACGCTTTGTACGTTATCAACAGTCATTCTTCTTACGTGGATACTTGCGTGTATTCCCGCGAGGACGAAAAGACTATTATGGTTTGGTGATATTCTGCAGGTCAGATAGGATTGTTGGACGGTACCGAGCTTCTAACTCCTGCATGAACGCCAGTTGTTCAGCAACTTTGAAATTAGGGATTGGATTTTCCTGAAACAAAGACCAAGGAAGTTTAAGGATTTAATAAAATAGCTGAGGTCGTCATGGACACGAGGCAGCTCTGTCTGTATCAGAGAACATTGCCACAGCTGTGACTGCTGTTGAGGTCGTCAACTTTGGCGCGAAATTAGAAAGAGAACGCTTTTCAATCCGCTCGCTATAGCAATCTTTTTAATGATTATTATTTATAGGAGGAATAAAACTTTAGTTCCTGCGACAACATACTTTGATGCAGTTCATAGCATGTGTCAGGAATCTGAAATATGTACTAAGAACTATTTCGGCGCACGAAGTCGTGAGAACTGAGGTTTTATTCTGCCGATTTTACACGGTACAACTTTGTTGCATGCGACGCTCTTTAGCTATGTTTACGACATTGTTTTAAAATCCTACGACGTGTTGTTAGCATGTCGCCGGTAAGCATGGCGTCAGCATGACTTAAGCGACGCCGTGTCGCATGCAAAAAAGTTGTACTGTGTAAATCAGCCCTTATACAACAACTGAAGATATTGCGCGCGCTCTGATTGGTCAGTAGCTATTTACTATTACACCAGTAAACAAAATAGAAAATGTAGTTATGTAGTTTCACTGGTGAACCGGTGCAGCAAACCACTTGGGATGTTAGAACAACACTCCTCGCTTTCCAACATCTCGGTGGTTTATTAAACCGACAAACCATAGATATGCGTTCTTTATTGATGAAACAGAAGTCGTTTTCCTGTGCGTCACATACCTTTAAAAAAATAAGAAGCTGTTGTTGTTGCGTCTTGCGTAAAATTTCCTGTTGCAAATGTCGTAGAACTGCTATACAAAAGTACACCTGAAACGAACAGATGCAATATAATGATAGATAGGAAGATCGTCAATTAAACTCGGCATTTACTGTTGAAACTGAATTGCAGAGGTTAACATTATAAAAATAGAGCAGTTTTCAATTGTGTCAAAAGTAATTACACAATTGCTTTGGTTTTTCATTGCTACGCTTTGTGATTGGCTAAAAAATCTCGCGCCACTTTCTCGACCAATCAGAAGTAAAACCAAAACCAATCGTGACTTGCTCGCACGCATTTTCCCGCGCTTGGCGCCGCCAACATGTAATTGCTTCGAGCTCTGATTGGTTCATTGGATTGTTTACGACTGCTGTGATTGGTCAGAGTAATTACTTTGGTTTTGGTTTTACGACACTCAATTGAAAACTGCTCTAAAAAACTAAGTAATATATATTACTGATTAACCATATTAATTTACTATTGACTGTCTACACATGCATATTAAAAAAGAACAGGTGTATTTACATCAAATCATGATTGTTTGTAGTAGTTGTTATATGCATTTACACCCGATATTACAAAAGTGTATGAACCACCTTGTTTGGCAATATTAACCACACCACAAAAACGTGCAGGTCGATCAATTTCATTTGAATGATCACAGAGTAGGATTTCATCCACAGAATATACATTTAGAGCAACCTTGTACAGTATGACAAATAGTACCAGTTTAAACGGGCGTTCACTCCTACTTTTCCTTATAATTCGCCATCACCCTTTCATATAGCTGGCAGGGAACGAATTTCAAGAAAACTTTTTAGTTTGTTTACAGACCCTCCGATCCCATACGCACTTTACCACTGCGTTGAAAGCAAAGTTAAGCACTGTTAACTAAATACTAAGACTAAGGAGCAACATACCTGATAATCGATGCCCATAGTAAGACACGTACAGATGTACAAACATATCTCCTCCCAGTCAAGATAGTTCCAGAAACATTGACGTAACCAGTGCTGGCAGATCTAAGGTGAGAAATAATGAAAAATATGCAAGAATTTATCAGGAATACTTCCTTTGGAGCCACAGTTAGAATAAGGTGAAGTAATAAATCGTGCAACTTGTCGCGCAATAATTTTGCGTTGCAGATTGCAGCTCGCGTCTACTTTATGCAACATGAAAATTTGTTGCGCTTGTAGATGGTAATACGTGCAACATCAGGGCTGCATCCTGCCCGTATTACTTCTTCCTTAATCTCTGAATACACACACCAAAGATGCATTCGCAAAGTGTTAGTCTTAACTAGCTTTCTGTGTAGGGAACCCAAAAGGAACAAAATGTTTGAAAGGAGACTGGGAAAGAATTACGCTTCCGGAAGAGACTGGAGATCTCTCCAGGCAAGGCGCCTCGGTCAATTCTTGCATAACATTTGCCATCCTTTAGATGCTTTATTTCCATGGTAATGGCCTCTACTAAAAAGTGACAATTGAGAAAGAAGAATAAATATCCTCCTTAATGGTAAATCTCGTGAACCAAAATTGTAAAACAAGAAAATTAGGCTCTAGTTTGTATTTCATGATAGTACTGGTCCTTTTGTTAAAATAAGCCACTTTAACTGAAAGACTACACATAGATGTGAATAGTACATCATCTCGCTGGTAAACTAAACATGCTACTGCAGATTGAGACTATCAATTCAGTATCAATTTTATTCAGCAGTATTTAGATGACAATTGAAGGTGACCACGAATTATGAATTCAAATTGTAACCAACAGTCATGCGCAAGATGACCCAATAGGTGACGGTAAAGACAAGAACGTATGTCACCCTTGTTTCTTCCAGTCCAGTAGTAAATTACTGTTACATTCAAACCTCTGTTTAGCGACCAGTTCTCGGACTCCCTATAAAGTTTCTGTTAAAAGCGGCCAGCTTCTGTTAAGCGGCCGCGTCCACCTTCGTGCCGTCTCAACGAGAAGATTTTGCATTGTTTGATACCTCCATTAAACAGTCACATAAAATTTAGGGGTGTCAGTAAAACGCGGGATCGGGGCCGGGGTCGGGGCCGGGGTCGGGGCCGGGGTCGGGGCCGGGGTCGGGGTGGGATTAAGTCTAGGATTAGGTATGGGATTAAATATAATCCCTTTACCTAATCCTAACACAATGCCTAATCCCATACCTAATCCTAGACCTAATCCCACCCCGATCCCGGCCCCGCCCCGCGTTTTACTGACACCCAAAATTTAGTTTGGTTTCCTTTGCTAATCATTTCTTTTGTCTTTTACCTTATTACTTGCAAATACCTCATTACATTCAACGCAATTTCGCGATATTCAAAACTTTTTTCTTATAAATAAGCGACAATAGTTATCTTAACTGAGCCTTTTTATCCATTAATGTTTGCAGTGTATTACAAGCCCAGCTTGTACTCAGTTTGTTTGGTTTTAGTTAACGTTATTTACCAATAGATTTTAAATATTTATTCTTTAGCCTGCGTGGGTTATTGTTTGTATTACCACGTATACTTAAATACACTGAAGCTTCTACCATGCGGCGTTATGCTAATTTCTGACGCGGCCCTCATTAAACGGCCAACCTCTTTTAAACGAATACTTGCACCTTCCCCGAGGGTTATCTCTCCACCTTATCCATTCCCACTACTTATAAGACTTCGAAAGGTAATTAATTTCGAGGGAAAAGGACGCATATTACTCGAGGACTGCATATTTCCAGGGAAGGGAGGGTTGGAGATTTGGGGGAGTGCGAAAGCCGGAATTGAAAACTCGACTCACAATTTTTCAATTCCTAAACATCTATTGTTTTACACGTCGGGCCAGCACAAAACGCTGGCAGCTATAGTGAATTGTCGATTTAGAGTCACTTTATGAATAGAAAAACGGTCAAGAGAGAGGGATTATTTAGAAAATAATTTCTTTGTCCACCTCACAACAACCCCATTTCCCCCACGACTCTCCCCCTCGAAAAGGTGATATCGACAACGCCAAGTCAAAATGCAAATATTCTTCAACTAAACAATGCCGGCAAACGTAGCTTTTGTTTGTATCGTAACACGAAAAAGACTCTAGAAAGATAAACAATATATTGACGCATCCTAGAAGGCGAGAGTTTTGAGATCGCAAATTCTTCTTCACAATTTCTACACATCCCTTATTGAGATCGCAAATACGGTCAAATACGTCTTAAAAATTTATACTATCCCTCATTGTGAAAATAGTTCGAAATATGATTAAGAGTGGATGGCAATGTTCAGCATCTTCTGCAAACTGTGTCCATACTGCGAATATGTTTGCATCCGATGATCCAGACTGAATTTATATACAAAGGGTAAGTGAAGAAAATCAAACGAAAAATCATTCCAGTTAAAAACATTTCCATCTGAGGGCATTAGCAATACGAACAATTTAATTAGACGGCTCGTGTATATAAAATTAAACGAAAAAATATTCAAGAACGACACATCCAACGAGAGTGAAATGACATTTTGATGTATTTCATCAATGATTTTCATTGTTCAATATAGTCACAAATTAAAGCCGGGTCTGAACAATAGGCTTTTTTAAAGTTCGTTAAATATCGGCGTCTTTAAGTTGAACAAACCACGACCGAAAAGCTGATAAGAACTGGGCAGTACAGGCTTCGTAAAACATCGATTTCTGTTACCACTCAGGAATACTTTTCTTGTTTTGGGAGCCAGAATCTTTTCGTCACATTATACTTTCGCAGCATAGCAAAAACAATGACTTTTTCCGGGGGGACGAAACACTCGTTTTGGCCACAGAATAGCTTGAGCGCAGACAAGTCCCATTTACTTTCTTTGTCGGAACACAAAGATTACTATCACAGAACTCTCCTTACGAATACATGATTGTTTTGAAAATTTGGAAAAATTAAACAAACAAAAAGTGAGAATTTTGAGAATTTGATCGCACAGCAACATAATATCCCAAAGTCGATTATTTTCTTTATTCTTATAACTTCACTGCTTCCGCTTATAAATATGTTAATTTTTTAAGGAGAAATTAAGTTTCTGTTGCGACTTGCGCAAAGAAGTCAACTAACGGCACACGCAACGTTAACAACTTTTCTTTTGTAACTTGAAAGTTCTGTTAACCTTTGACAGAGCTGCCGTAATGAATTAGTTAAGACCGCGAGATCTCAACGATCCCCAAAGCTTTTGAAAGAAATATCGACGGCAAAAAATACTAAGGAAAGGAAAACACCGCAGTTTCCGCATGCGTCACTTTATGCACATCATCTTCCAAAAATAGTCGTTTGAAAACATGAAAACTCAGCTTGTAATGAAAAGACGAATACAGGGTCTTCTTTTAAATAATACAAGAAGATAATCAATCCGTCTACATTATTCAGATGTAGTGAGACGATTCAGTTGGTGACGAATAAGATGATCATGGCTTGTCCCCTTTCGGTCCTGAGTTTGATATATGTTCTCATTGTGGTACCTCCACCAAGCGTTGCCAACTCTAAAGTCGTATCAACCTCTAACAAATCCGGTCTTTCCCACGGCGCGAAGGCCAACGGGAACGGACATAACGTGTATAACACCTACAACACTTTTTGTACAGGGCTGAACAAGAAGATCGAAACATTGCTTCATGAAGTTAAGAAGGAGCTACGCGAGATGAGGGAGGAAATCAAATCTCAAAAAGGAAATAAGACGATCGCCACAGGTAGTACATGTATAAACTTTGCCCCCAAATTACCAAAGTTATCTCAGAGCTTTGTGAAGTGCTACTAGTTGACGAAACATTTATATACAAAGTCAATTTTTAATCAAGAATAATTCTTTGACGGTTCCAGTGCAAGGATGCTGCAATAACAGACTGTGTTAATTTAAAAAGGAATTACTCATTTCTTCACCTGTTAAATCACTAACCAATATTTATTTTGTATCTGCAGTTTACAAAAACTGTGCTGAACTCTACAAAGCTGGTCAACGAAAAAGCGGCGTCTACACCATCAGCCCCGACAATGCTGGCTCCTTTGATGTGTATTGTGACCAAACAACAGTCGGTGGAGGGTGGACAGTGTTCCAAAAGAGACTGGACGGCTCGGTTGATTTCTACCGCGGATGGGACGACTACAAACGAGGCTTCGGAAATCTGAATGGCGAATTTTGGCTCGGACTGGACAAGATTCACCGGCTGACAAAAATTAAAAGCAGGCTTCGAGTGGAACTTGAAGACACGACCGGAAAAACAGCTTAAGCTGAATACGACTTGTTTGGTGTTGCCAGTGAGAGAAGCAAATACAAGCTGAGTCTGGGAACATACTCTGGTAAGCATTGAACGCGAAAGTGATGAGTTAAATGGTTAAGCGTAAACACTGCTTAAAATTGAAAAATAAGATAAATAAACTAGAACTGATCTGGGTTAAAAACACAAAGCTATTTAAAGCAAGTATTCAAAATAACAATCACTCTAGAAAACCAGAAAAAAGAACAACATCAAAATCAACAACAGGAACAGCAGCAGCAGCAACAACAAAAACAAGAACGTTAACAACAATAAATAAAATCCACAAGCAACAGTATTTCTAGTAATTGCATTGTTCGTGTGCATGCATTCCTTTTTTGAAGTAGTACTAAGAACTTGAGGTCTAAACTCTAATAAGAAACAAGTTGATTTATCAACAATGTGGTATTCGTATACTCTAACATCATAAATTTTCAACCACCACTAGAGCCAGAGTTAATTTTTTCTTTTATACAGGAAAATGTAATTCCTTCTGCAGATATGAAACAAAATATTCTTTTTCAATTTTTGTATTTGTAGTTATTTAATTATACCATATTAATAAAATAATAAACTTCGATTGTAATGTATATATATATTGTTTTGTCAAATAAAGTCTATTGAGAAAAATCATAAATTCGTATTTCCCGGCATCAGTCTGTCGCTGACAGCTTATTCTATTTTATTTTATTTTATTTTGTAGGAACTGCTGGTGACTCGCTTTCCCAACACCGTGGTTTTGCGTTCTCCACCAAAGATCGAGACAACGACATCTGGTCTAGAAACTGCGCTTCGACATTTAAAGGAGCCTGGTGGTACAACAACTGCCTCGGCTGCAATCTGAACGGTCTTTATCACCATGGCAAACACTCTAAAGCCTGGGAAGGTGTTGACTGGTACAGTTGGAAGGGTTCTAACTACTCCGCTAAACGAGCTGAGATGAAAATCAAACCAGTCAAGGCATAGAACTAACTGCTCGTGGGCTCTTTTTCTCCGTTTTTAATAAAATTGCATTAGTGGCTTGAAACACACTGGGGTTTTCATAAGTTGGCTTTCGAAAAATTTTGTATTTGCATTATTAGTCTAAATATGTCATGAGGCGGCAGTTCGCTGATATAAAAAGTGACAATTTATGGTCTTTGTTTGAGTAATGAGGAAAAAATAAAAGGTGTTGATATTCCGTGTAATTGTCTCACGACCATATCATTCTTTGTTCCCCTTGCCTGTTTATGAGGCTTTGAAGAATTTTCCTTGTCTGTGTAGCCTGTTCGATATTTGTAACGTCATTCGCTTTTGACACATTATTGAACAACAGTTGAAGCCAGGAAAGATGAAAATTCAAGTAAGAAGGGTGGTCAATGGTCTTTTAAAATTATGGGTCTCGCCAAATTTTACTAGAATTCAGTTTACAGGTCTCACGGTCTCATTTTTTGGGCATTTCTTCATGTCTACCGAGGCTAGGTCTCAGTCTCGCAGTTTAAAAAAAATCAAAAAGTCTCGGGCTCGCAGAAAAATACCAGTCTTGCCGTCACAGTCTCGAATTTACCATTCCCTATCCCTAGTGAGCGATCTATGTTTACAGCGGAAATGCGAAAACGCCACAGATGTTAAAATACTGAGGAGATTATGAAAGTGCTTTACAAAACATTCAAAACTCTAGCCGTTAGTCTACATCAGCGATTGACTTGTTTTGCTATATCTTGCTGACAACACTCCAGCCCATTTCAACTCCTCCCCCTTAACAACAATATGAATTTAATACTCACAAGAAACCCGCTTTAATGCAAATATTCTTCGACTACACGATGCCGACAATCTTAACTTTTGTTTATATTGTAACACGAAAAAGACTCGCGGAAGGTAAACATCGACATTGACGCATCTCAGTTAGAAGGCGAGAGTTCGGGATCATACCTACTCCTCAAAATTCCTTAATTCAGTATCTCTCGTTGGGAAAATGATTTGAAATTTGACGACGAATGGCTCTGAAAGTTTCGTTTTAGTACAAGACTTGTCATCAGCATCTTCTGCATACTGGGTCCATACTACGAATATGTTTACATGCGATGATCCAGACTGGATTTATATACAAACGGTAAGTGAAGAAAATCAAAGGAAAAATCATTTCAGTTAAAAACATTTCCATCCATGGGCATCAGCAATACGAACAATTTTAGACGGCTTGTGCATAAAAATTTACACGAATAAATATTCAAAAACGATAAAGAGAGTGGCACAGCATTAAATTAAAAACTGAAAATGACATTTTGATGTATTTACATTGTTTAATATAATCACAAATTATAGCCGGGTTTGAACAGCAGTTTTTTTATTTCGCTAAATGACGGCCAAACCACAAGAGTAAAGCTTGGTTTTCAAAAGCGACACAACCATAAGTGGAAGCATAACAGTGCTTATGTCCAGTGAAAACGGACCCGATATTAGCATAAGCATAAAACATAATGTTAGTTTTCACTTAACGCAAATCCTTGTGCTTCCGCTTATGCTGAAATTAGGTTTAAATTCATAACACAGCTGGTCAAAGTTTCATTTCTGTTGAAATCGTGATAATCGTAAAAATCACACTAAATAGTAGTCATAGTATAATGGCAAAACAGAAAAACTTAACAATAAAAGAGAACAGCGTAATATTTAAACAAAACAACCGAATAGCAAAATTGTATTTTGACCCAGATAACCTCTCATAAATGCGGCTGGCGTGTGTAAGTCGTCCATAAGATATTCAGTAAAAAAACCGCTAATAATAACATTGCGCAATTTTGAGCCTGGCAAGAGGTTGTCGTGTTTTGTCACAAACAAGCGTACCTTGCTCACAGGCTCGTACTATTAACACTTAAACTCCCATAAGAGCAAAAAATCACTGAAATTCAAGAAAAATTCAAAATTTCATTTCGTAAAATATTGAAAAACAAATAGTATCATGCAAAAGTATTGCCGAAGAGGTTTCATTTGAATAGTCACACCATTGGATTTCGTTGATAGACTCAAAAGTTTTAATACAACTACATTACATAGTTTCACAATAATCTACATACTGGTCATTTTAAAGCAACTGTACTTGTAGCAAACAGTAATGTCATACGTCCGTTAAAAAGAAAACGAAAGGTTAAATACTATTTAAAATGGAATACTTGGCTCAATTTTCGAACTGTTTCCTCAGCCTGTATTTAAGCTTTGGAAACTATTTCTTAAGAAATTCCGAAGAAGTGCATTGACGTTCACATGAAAAGATCGCGTCGAACGGTTATTTTCCACGTGTTTTGCGACTCGCAACCGCAGCTTCTTTTACAAAGTCTTCACACATAGAAAAATATCACTAAACGATAAACAACTAACGTAAACTATGGATAGGTATATATTTTAAGGTTTGTTTTCACAAGCGAAATAAGCATAACCATATATAAGCATAGGCGGAAGCATAAGAATTTGCGTCAAGTGAAAACGAACAATGACATAACCATAAGATTGATTCTTATGCTTCCGCATATGCTTTCGCTTATGTTTATGTCTGACTCGTTTTCACTGGACATACGCGCTGTCGCTATATAGTCGGAAAACCAGCATAGATTGACGGAAAGAAAATGAGTTGTCGGCTCAGAAAGTCTGTCATTCTCATCAATAAAGGTGTATAAATCAGGGCAGCAGCTATAGGTTTGATAAGGAATTTCAGTTCAGTTTGTAAGCGCAAATTGCATTAGTCTGTCCTTATTTTATAGTGTGTTCCAATCAGGATCTACATTTTTGTGCGTTTTAAATTTTTGTTATTCTACGTTTTCCAGTTTTAGAAGGACAACTCTGGCCCTGGTTGTTCGAAAGGTGGACAGCGCTATCCACCGGATAAATCACTATCCAGTGGATAAGTATTAACAAAATCCTTTGTGTTACCCACTGGATAGTGACTTATCCGCTGGATAGTGCTATTCACCTTTTGAACAACCAGGACCTGGATTTTTAGGATCATCAGTGTTCGAGGCCTGATGTTCCCCATTACAGCACATAGTAAGGACATGCAGATAGAAAGTGATCCATGCAGGGAGAACGAGGCCATACAAGCTTCGTAAATATTCGATTTGTGAGGCTCTTTATTATCTTCACTCCATTGTGGTAAGTTCAAAATATTTTTCTGGCGTTGGGAGCTAAGAGTTTCAAACACTTGATTAAACCCGCCAGACAACCTATATCAACTCGGAAGACCCTAATCGCACCAAAAAAATTCAACGAAAAGGTACATCTTCCTTCAGTGAAACGTTACAAACGTTCATAACATAGTAAAATATAATACCTTTAGTTTTTGGGATGATACAAACTCGTTTTGGGCATAAAAATGCCAGTAAGGATTCTCGAAAAGCCTATTCTAGCAACAGCAGATCATAAATTCGGATAATAAGATTAGGTTCCTAACATTTTCTGACCGAATAGATCAAACCTCGTTTGTTGATACAAATTTACCTTCGAAAGGTGTCAAAACAATATCACATTGAGGGTCAATACAGAAAGAAAGGTTGTACAGACGACAGGAACAGAAATACAACTGTAAAACTAAGCGCCTAATGTAATCTTAACCAGTCTCTTTTTCATATTAAAGTTTTTACATACTGTAAATCTAAAAACCTAATATAGCTAAAAGTGGTCTCCATTTCGTATTAAATTGATGAAGCTATATTTCTTTTTACTAAAATTATATTTTTAAGCATTTTCTAAGAACATGTTGAGAGTAGGAAGACTATTTTTGAATATGCTAGTTTTAAGAATTAGGTCGTACAGCAGAGTATCCCCAAAGTTGATCATTTTTCAGTTTACGTCAAGAAAACAACTCTTATTTATAAATTTAACAGCCATGTTAACCTTCGACGGAGATGCAATAAAGAATTTTTATAATAACGCCAGCTTCATTTTAACGACCCCAAAGCTTAAGAAAGAAAAACTGGCGGCAAAAAGAAAAAGACACGTTGACACCTTGAGGCATTGCATTGAATTAATAATTATACATTGTTATCATGACATTTTGATGTACTTTAATCAACTTTCTGAATCGTTCACTATAATCGCAAATCTAAGTCCAGTTTTCTATAGTTTCATATCCTTTCTTTTAATTTCGCCAAATGCCGACGTTAACTGTTCACAACATTGAAATAACAAGAGACCCATGACTAGGTAGCAATCGTTAATTAATTTTTAGACAACTTGTTATTAAAGCAAAAGTTAAAATATTTTCAATGGTCAATTAAACAATGAAAATGGAGTCTGCTTGGCAAGTCGTACGCGGTGTTTTCTTATCAAATATTTAAAGTTTGAATACAGATCAGTCCTCGAAGAAAGAAAAATACAATAAACCAACGGCAACCAGGGATTGTAATCAAGAAAGCTTTATCAGCTGGGTTTCATGAAGAGTTGTAAATTCAAACTTTAAAATGTTTTAAGTTCAGATTGCCACTCAAAAATTATCGGAAATTTGCAGACAGATGGCTTACTTATAGTACCAAGCGTTTCCATTTTTTTTACATTTCTTGCTTTGTTCGTGTATCATAACTAGTATTTTCATTCTAGACTGAGCTATAGTTTTGCTCTTTTCAAACATTTTATATTTATTGTTCTGTTTTGAAAATATTCAGAGAAATTAGAACATATCGCATGTCACTAAAATAATCCTGTAGTGTACGAACGAAACAATGCAGTCTTCGTTTTCATTTATTTTTAAGCTTCAGTTAGTCCGAGTGAATCTGTGCGCGACCCTGGCGGAAGCGAAAACACACACTATTTGATTTACCGAGATGTTGTAGGAAATTTTAAATTCTCCTCACAGATTACCATAATTATGATATATTTATATAAAGGACGGTTATGAGAATTTAGTCGAACATCAACACATTATCCCCTAGTATGCAGTTGATTATTATTTTTATTCTTATAACCTCACTGCTTATCAGTGTCTTGATATTGCTTGGAGAAGTTGAATCTTGATCACTGTTTCGCAATGCAAGTTCAACATCGACAATAAACAGGTTTTATTTTGCATTTTGCAGCTTCGTCAAGTTAGGCATAGCTTCAAAAAAGAATCTTTCCTGTCAGCTAAACTTGCAACTTTCAGCAAATGAAATACCGACAACAAACAGAAAAGTCCGCGAGCGTATATTATGCAAACCGCCTTCCAAAAATAGTTCGAAAACACGAAAACTCGTGAAAGCAAAGACGCATACGGCATTTGTAAATAAATAAACTGAGATGACTCATGCAGTCTTAATCATCCAGTCGGTAGTGAGACAATACGGATGGTGGAAATGATGAACATGGTTCGTCCGCGTTCCGTCTTGAGTTTGATATATGTCTTGCTTGTGATAGATTCACTTTACAGCGAGGTCAAATCTAAAGCCACATCAAGCTCTAACAACTACAGTGTTTCTAGCAAGGCGAAGAAAAACGACAGCGGTCATAACGTATATAATACTTACAACACTTTTTGTGCCGGGCCGAACAAGAAGATCGAGACACTGCTTCATGAAGTTAAGAAAGAGCTGAGAGAGATGAGGGAGGAAATGAAATGTTTGAAAGAAAACAAAACAATTGGTAAAGTTGCGCCTAAATAACAAATTAAAGTTATCTATATATTAAGGCTTATCGGCAATTATTTTAAGTTTCCAATGCAAGGATGTTGCAATTGCCTACTGTTTTTATTTGAATTTCTATTCCTGTCAAAAAAGTAATGATTATTCATTTTGTATTTTTAGTTTACAAGAACTGCGCTGAACTCTACAAAGCAGGCCAACGAACCAACGGTGTTTACACGATCAACCCCGACAGGGCTGGCACCTTTGATGTGTTTTGCGACCAAACAACAGCCGGTGGGGGGTGGACAGTGTTCCAAAAGAGACTGGACGGTTCGGTTAATTTCTACCGCGGCTGGGACGACTACAAGCGAGGCTTCGGAAATCTGAATGGCGAATTTTGGCTCGGATTGGACAAGATTCACCGCCTAACAAAAACTAAAAGCAGGCTTCGAGTGGATCTTGAAGACATGGCCGGAAAAACAGCTTACGCTGAGTACAGCTTCTTTGGTGTTGCGGATGAAGGAGGAAAATACAGATTGAGTGTGGGAACATACTCAGGTGAGCATTGAGGCGATTGTGTTGAGAACATAAGAAGGCAACCTTTGAAATAATGAATGAGACAGAAAAACAAGGAGGAGGAGGAGGAGGAGGAGGAAGAGGAGGAAACGTAGCTCGTTTAAATAAGCACCAGTATTTTACTAATTTCTTATTATTTTTATTCTTGATTTCGTAGGAACTGCTCGTGACTCGCTTTCCTATCACAGTGGTTCTGCGTTCTCCACCAAAGATCGAGACAACGACGGACATTCTACCAACTGCGCAGCACGTTACAAGGGAGCCTGGTGGTACAAAACCTGTCACTACTCCAACCTGAACGGCCTCTATCATAAAGGCACACACTCCTCTTATGCCGACGGTGTGAATTGGTTTCACTGGAAGGGTTATAACTACTCCGCTAAACGAGCTGAGATGAAAATCAAACCAGCCTAGAACAGTCTTTGGACTCTTTTTTGTCCGTTTCCGATAAAATTGAGACAGGACTTAAATATCCTTTTAAAAGATTTTGGTCCCTGCATTTGTAATTTAAAAAATGCCATTACGTCGCAGTTGGCAATGACATAAATCTAAAATGTACTTAAGGTGATGGGTAAAAATATTGGTAAATTGAAAACTTCAGGCCTTTTTTATGAGTAATGAGGAAGCAATAAAAGATGTCGGTATTCCATCTACTCGTCTCCTGTCATTCTTTGTCACGTTTGCCTGCTTCTGCGGCCCTGTCTCTAAAGCCTGTTTCCATCCACCTTTAGACACATCCCTGAATAACAGCTGAGGCCAAGAGTTGTGAACACGTCAAGTAAGCGATCAAGGTGATTTTAAACAGTGCACAGTGATCTTTCTGTGCAAAAAGAAGGAAAGATTATGACAGTGCTTTAGGTTCTAATTTTTCAGTTTCGAAATCCTATGGTGTGACCATTCAAATGAAACCTCGTTGGCAATACTTTTGCATGGTACCATTTGTTTCTCAATAATTTACAAAATGAAATTTGGGTTTTTTTTCTTGGCACTCTTGGTTAAAAGTTAAAACATGTACACGTAGAACATATTCTGGAAGACGTTTTCGACAACAGAAATAGTAAAATGTCGGCTGACTTTATTTTCTGGTACCCGCGGCGTCCTTATAAGTGAAAACAAATTGGAGCTACGTCCGAAAACTAAATTCTTTTATCATTTAAGAGTGTTAAAAATATTATAAGCGCGACGTTTCGGTGTCGTACTGACACCATTATCAAGCGAAAGCGAAAGATAGAAAAAGGACGCGTTTACAAGCGAAAGGAAATCTGCATACTCTATACAAAAAGCTTAGCCCTAAGGGAATCTGACTGTTTAGGGATGGCTTGTGCTCTCTAATCAGGAGCATTTCATACAATAGGCAGTCAAATTTAGTTTGGCACTTTTACAAGACACTAAAGTTCTTTGTAATGTCCTTAGGTGTTAAATCGTGCGTCGTGCGGTAGTGTTTGCCTATACTAGATGATGTGCCTTTGTGTTCTTCAATCCTTTCATGTAGGTGTCTATAGGTAAAACCTATATAACTCTCATCACAAGAGTCACATTTGAACTTATATACTACATGTTGCTGATTGACGAGGGGTGGTTTCTTTTCTCTCAATTTAAGGTCTTCATCGATCTTTTTGCTGACGAATACAGGCTGAACAGAGTGCCCTATTTTGGAGCTAAGTTCTTGTAGTTTGCGTTTAACTATGTTGGCGGAGAACTGATCTTTGAAGGGAATCACGATTCTCGTGCTGTCGACCGGATATCTTGCTTCCACAATTTCCAGCTGTTTGGAGTTGATAAACTTCTTAATTGATAACCTACATTAATTTTAACTTCCATTTACCTTCATCTACCTCCATTTACCTTCATTGACCTTCATCTACCTCCATTTACCTTCATCTACCTTCATTTACCTTTATTTTCCTTCATTTACCTCCATTTACCTTCATTTACCCCCAATTTACCTTCATTTACCCCCAATTTACCTTCATTTACCCCCATTTACCTTCAACTACCTTCATTTATCTTCATTTACACCCATTTACCTTCATCTACCTTCATTTACCTCCATTTACCTTCATCTACCTCCAGTTACCTTCATCTACTTCCATTTTCCTCCATTCTCCTCCATCTACCTTCATTTACCTCCATTTACCTTCATTTAACACCACTTACCTCCATCTACCTCCATTCGCCTTCATTGACCTTCATTTAACTCCATTTACCTTCATCTACCTTCATTTACCTTTATTTTCCTTCATTTACCTCCATTTACCTTCATTTACCGCCAATTTACCTTCATTTACCCCCATTTACCTTCAACTACCTTCATCTACCTCCATTTACCCCCATTTACCTTCATCTACCTCCATCTACCTTCATCTACCTTCATCTACCTTCATCTACCGAAACAGAGTTATTACTACCCCCTCTGCTCAAAAGAAATACAATAGTTATTTTATAAATGATGCCCTTGATTGGAGAGAAATATATAGTTTACCACATCGTGTCACCTCCGATACAAAATTGCGTGAATTTCAGTTCAAACTATTAAACAGGTACCTTGCGACAAATGACTTTTTAAATAAAATCGGTGTTTTGCCTTCCCCAGTATGTTCTTTTTGTGGAAAAGAAAACGAATCCCTCGAACACTTTTTAATCTCTTGCAATTACACCAATGAATTCTGGAAAGAGGTTATAAAATGGCTCTGCAATCTAAAAGTCAATATATTTAATCTTAATAACAGAGAAATCATGTTTGGAATGTCAAATTGTGAAGACGAGTTATTTGTTAATCATGTACTACTAATTGCTAAACAATATTTGTATTCATGTCGTTGTAATCACACCTCTCCTTTAATTAAAGTATTTAAGGCTAGAGTACAAAAGATTCAAAATCTTGAACTAGAGATTGCAAAGTCAAAAAATAAGTTATCTAATCATACTGCGAAATGGGGGAAATATATAGAAACGATTGACTTATAATTGGTGCATTTAAATACTATACTCTACATGATATATAAACTACGCGCATTAGGTCTGACGACATCAGAGTCAGTCGTGTGTTTGTGATGTAATGTGGGTGTGTGTGCTTGTAAGTGTAAATTGCATTGTATAGTCTATAGTTATAATTATAAGTAATGAAATGAAATTATTTTTCGGTTATACTATACTAGTGATGTAGTGAAATGCAAAATAGTTTAATGTAATGTAACGTAAACGTGTAAAGTGTTGTAGATTACTAGCAGGATGTTGTAAAAAAATAAAAAAATTACAAAAAAAAAAACCTTCATCTACCTGCATCTACCTCCATCTACCTCCATTTACCTTCACCTACCTTCATTTACCCACATCTACCTCCAGTTACCTTCGTCTATTTCCATTTTCCTCCATTCTCCTCCATCTACCTCCATTCGCCTTCATTAACCTACATTAACTTCCATTTACCTTCATCTACCTCCATTTACCTTCACTGACCTTCATCTACCTTCATTTACCTCAATTTACCTTCATCTAACTCCAGTTACCTTCATCTACCTCCATTTACCCTCATTTACCTTCATCTACCTTCATTTACCCCCCATTTACCTCCATGGGCTAACATGGCGGCCACTTACTAAAATCTAAGCTAAGCTTTTACAACATACCGCTGACTGCGCAGCGCTGCAGTCACATGGCTCCCCTAATTGTTGCCTAACAATTACTTAACTTAATGTTCATACTGGACAGTTAAAACAATGTTCATAAAGGCGGTCACTTGTGTCTTCTACACCTGTCGGGGCGACTTCACTGAGTAGTTGGCTCCTCGTTGGGGAATTCCTCGGTCTCCCTGCTGCTATCACCAGCATCCGCTTCATCTGCAGAGGGTACCAGTAAAACTAATTTGTGGATTGGTCTATCCAGGAACGTAGGTGGCTTTCGACGTCTGCCTTGGTTGACAAGTTCTCCATCAGCTTTCACAATTTTGACTTTTCTGATACATCCGTCTTCGCTAGGGTAGACTTCTACGACTCTAGCAAGAGGCCATTGGTTACGTGGTCCTTCGTCTTCCTTGGATACGATTACGTCTCCAACTGATAGGTTCCGCTTTGGATACATCCACTTGTTACGAGCCTGCAGGCTATGAAGAAACTCACGGCGCCATCTAAGCCAAAATTTGTTCGCGAGATACTGTACTCGGCGCCACCACTTGCGGGAATATAGATCTGCTCGCTGGAACCTTCCAGGCGGTGGAAGTACAACTTTAGCTTTCAAGGTAAGTAGATGACTGGGCGTAAGTGGTTCTGGTGCCTCTGGGTCATTTAAGTCGTTCGTAGACAAGGGTCTGGAATTAACAATACACTCTGCTTCAGTCATGAAGGTTCTGAACGCTTCGTCGTCCAACTGTGTGCCAGCGCTCAGAAGTAGCGTCTCCAGTGCACTACGAATAGTTCGGATTAACCTTTCCCAGGCGCCACCCATGTGACTGCTATGAGGTACATTCATCTGAAATTTACCCCAATTTACCTTCATCTACCTTCATCTACCTCCATTTACCCCCATTTACCGTCATCTACCTCCATTTACCCCCATATACCTTCATCTACATCCACTTACCTTCTTTTACCTACATTTACCTCCATTTACCTTCATCTACCTTCATCTGCCTTCATTTACCTCTATTCACCTTCATCTGCCTCCATTTACCTTCATTTACCCCCATTTACCTTCATCTACCTTCATTTACCTCCATTTACCTTCATCTACCTCCAGTTACCTTCATCTACTTCCATTTTCCTCCATTCTCCTCCATCTACCTTCATTTACCTCCATTTACCTTCATTTAACACCACTTACCTCCATCTACCTCCATTCGCCTTCATTGACCTTCATTTAACTCCATTTACCTTCATCTACCTTCATTTACCTTTATTTTCCTTCATTTACCTCCATTTACCTTCATTTACCGCCAATTTACCTTCATTTACCCCCATTTACCTTCAACTACCTTCATCTACCTCCATTTACCCCCATTTACCTTCATCTACCTCTATTTACCTCCATCTACCTTCATCTACCTTCATCTACCTCCATCTACCTCCATTTACCTTCACCTACCTTCATTTACCCACATCTACCTCCAGTTACCTTCATCTACTTCCATTTTCCTCCATTCTCCTCCATCTACCTCCATTCGCCTTCATTAACCTACATTAACTTCCATTTACCTTCATCTACCTCCATTTACCTTCATTGACCTTCATTTACCTCCATTTACCTTCATCTACCTTCATTTACCTTTATTTTCCTTCATTTACCTCCATTTACCTTCATTTACCCCCAATTTACTTTCATTTACCCCCATTTACCTTCAACTACCTTCATCTACCTTCATCTACCTTCATTTACCCCCATTTACCTTCATCTACCTCCATTTACCTCCATTTACCTTCATCTACCTTCATTTACCTTCATCTAGCCCACATCCTTTCTCTCGTCAAGAAATGTATTAGAAACGACGTACCTAGCTATCTTCAAAATTATTTTAAGTTACGCAGTTTTCACATTCATAACTATAATACAAGAAACAATGAAAATTTAATTTTGGAAAAAGTGAATCTTAAGTGCACGCAGCAATCATTCTTTTACACATTCGTAATTATATTATATAAATAGTTTTTAGCTTCAATTTTTTACTTTTCTGATTTGTGTAGTATTATTGTCAGTCTTTCGTCTAGTTTAGTTAGATTTTGCAGGACCTGCGTTGACAGCAGTTTTTCTAAACTGACGCAGTCATCCTGGATAAATATGTTCTTTTATCATTATTATTATTATTATTATTATTATTATTATTATAATTATTATTATTATTATTATTATTATTATTATTATTTATCTACCTTCATTTACCTCCATTTACCTTCATCTACCTGCATTTACCTTCATCCACCTCCATTTACCTTCATCTACCTTCATCCACCTCCATTTACCTCCATTTACCTTCATTTACCTCCATTTACCTCCATTTACCTCCATTTACCTTCATTTACCTCATCTAACCTCAGGTAGATGAAGGTAAATGAAGGTAAATGGAGGTAAATGAAGGTAAATGAAGGTGGATGGAGGTAGATGAAGGTAGATGGAGGTATATTAAGGTAAATGAAGGTCAATTGAGGAGGATGAAGGTAAATGAAGGTAAATGAAGGTAAATGAAGGTAAATGAAGGTAAATGAAGGTAGATGAAGGTAAATGAAGGTAAATGAAGGTAAATGAAGGTAAATGAAGGTAAATGAACGTAAATGGAGGTAGATGAAGGTAAATGAAGGTAAATGAAGGTAAATGAAGGTAGATGAAGGTAAATGAAGGTAAATGAAGGTAAATGAAGGTAAATGAACGTAAATGGAGGTAGATGAAGGTAAATGAAGGTAGATGAAGGTAAATGGAGGTAAATGGAGGTGAATGAAGGTAAATGGAGGTAAATGAAAGTAAATGAAGGTAGATGGAGGTATATTAAGGTAAATGAAGGCAAATGAAGGTAGATGGAGGTAAATGAAGGTAAATAAAGGTAGATGGAGGTAAATTAAGGTAAATGAAGGTAGATGAAGGTAAATGAAGTTAAATGAAGGTAGATGGAGGTAAATGAGGGCAAATGGAGGTAGATGAAGGTAAATGAAGGTAAATAAAGGTAGATGGAGGTAAATTAAGGTAAATGAAGGTAGATGAAGGTAGATGAAGTTAAATGAAGGTAAATGGAGGTAGATGAAGGTAAATGGAGGTACATGGAGGTAAATGAAGGTAAATGGAGGTAAATGGAGGTAAATGGAGGTAAATGGAGGTAAATGGAGGTAAATGGAGGTAAATGGAGGTAAATGGAGGTAAATGGAGGTAAATGGAGGTAGATGAAGGTAAATGGAGGTAAATGGAGGTAAATGGAGGTAAATGGAGGTAAATGGAGGTAAATGGAGGGAAATGGAGGTAGATGAAGGTAAATGGAGGTAAATGAAGGTAAATGAAGGTAAATGGAGGTAAATGGAGGTAAATGAAGGGAAATGGAGGGAAATGAAGGGAAATGAAGGGAAATGAAGGTAAATGAAGGGAAATGGAGGTAGATGAAGGGAAATGGAGGGAAATGAAGGCAAATGGAGGTAGATGAAGGTAAATGAAGGTAAATGGAGGTAGATGAAGGTAGATGAAGGCAAATGGAGGTAAATGGAGGGAAATAAAGGTAAATGGAGGTAAATGGAGGTAAATGGAGGTAGATGAAGGTAAATGGAGGTAGATGAAGGCAAATGGAGGGAAATGAAGGTAAATGGAGGTAGATGATGGTAAATGAAGGGAGATGAAGGTAAATGGAGGTAAATGTTGGTAAATTAAGGTAAATGAAGGCAAATGGAGGTAGATAGAGGTAAATGGAGTTAAATGAAGGTAAATGGAGGTGGATGAAGGTAAATAAAGGTAAATGGAGGTAGATGATGGTAAATGAAGGGAGACGAGGGTAAACGGAGGTAAATGTTGGTAAATTAAGGTAAATGAAGGCAAATGGAGGTAGATGAAGGTAAATGAAGGTAAATGGAGGTGAATGAAGGTAAATGGAGGTAGATGAAGGTAAATGAAGGTAGATGATATATATTTCAATTCCTAAACATCTATTGTTTTACACGCCTGGCCAGCACAAAATGCTGGCAATTGTAGTGAATTGTCGATGTAGAGTCGATTTATGAATAGAAAAACGGTCAAGAGAGAGGGATTATTTAGGAAATAATTTCTTTGTCCACAACAACAATAACAACAAAAATCTTTATTAGTTGGTTATTATAAAATTTATAATATTGGCCTGCAGGTAGCAAAAGCTAATCTTGGCAGGCCAGTGAAATTAATTACATGATTAGAAATCGCTACACACACTAATTTGTTAAAATAAAAAGAAAGGATCTAACAATACAAACAAAAAGGAAAAACAAGTGATCGATATAAAAGAAAGAGAATTGTAAAAATATTAATTAATTACTTTTTGATTTAACTTTAGAGATAATCTCGTCAATATTAATATAGGAATCTGCTTCTTTAAGTATAGTTAAAAGTATATTGTATTTCTTAACTTTGTTTTTGAATGAACTCTTTGGTAGTTCTCTCAGAAAGCATGGTATCTCATTCCATAATTTTGCTCCAATTCTAGAAAAGGCTTTTCTTTGTATTTCAAATCTCGAGTTTTTTATATAGAAGTTATTAGAAGTGGAGGATCGTGTGTTATAAGAGTGGACAGAGGAAGTATTTGTAAATAAATTTAGCATGTTTATTGAAGCTGAACCATTTCTAACGTCATACATTAAGCTAGATAATAATTGCTGCGGAACGAGCGTAGCGAGTGAGCAGCAACATAATCAGGATTTAAAAGAAATATATGAGAAAGAAATATAAGCTAGGAAAAATCTCGATTTGATCGCGATTTGATCGCTGAAATCACTCCGACAGGGGTCGATGAGACTGAGCTGAGCTGAGCGCTTGGGGACGCGAAACCTGAGCTGAGCTTGGGAGACGCGAACACACAGTAATTAACCTAAATTTTCACACCTTCCTCGTGGTGAACGCTTCCTTTACTCAACAATATTCCACAGACATTGCAGGAACTTGATGCGTGAGTTACAAAACAAAATTAGTCTTATGAGCTGGAATTTTCGTCGATTCATCCCGGTTACATTTGCTTTGCTTCCCCTCAAAAAACGAAAGAGAAAATTCTGTAATACCAGCGAGACGATAAAACAGCATTGTTAAGTAGATAGGAAATGCGGGTTTCAGCTCACAGCAGAAATACGCCCAAAAATTTACCCACCAATTCAACACATTCTCGGTTTCAGCTCACAGCAGAAATACGCCCAAAAATTTACCCACCAATTCAACACATTCTCGGTTTCAGCTCACAGCAGAAATACGCCCAAAAATTTACCCACCAATTCAACACATTCTCGGTTTCAGCTCACAGCAGAAATACGCCCAAAAATTTACCCACCAATTCAACACATTCTCGGTTTCAGCTCACGTAACATCAATCACCCCAAAAAACCCCACACGTTTCACTTCTAATTTTTTCCCATGATTTCTCACACAACTTCACTTCTTCTTCTTTCCACACAACTTCCATTCCCTCAATTGTTCACAAACATTTCAAAGTTCCACTTCCACTCTTCTCCTACAATTCCCTACAATTCTACCAATTGCAACATGTTTCACCAATTGCAACATGTTTCATCAATTCAAACACGTTTGAATTAGGGGGCCTCGGATCCCACCGGAATCGGTGATTATTATCTACTATTAAGGTGAAAAATCTATTTCAGAAAGCGAAGCTAGAAATCTATTCCTGAAAGAAAAATGTCTGATTCCGAAGAAGAAATCGATTTCATTCCTGAACTCGTTCAGGAAACCCACACAACATGCCATACTCCCAAAAATCCCCGACTGGAACATTTCAAAGATATCATCCGAAAAAATCAGGGGAAAAATCAAATTCCACTCAAAGATCTCGAGTTTTATCAAGCACAAATTCTCTCCCAGATTCCCCGTGGCGAACTCACAAGAAAAAAAGTCAGGGATTTCGCCAAAGCTGCCAAATGGGGAAAGAAAGCAAATGACCACGCTCATGAAATCTTCAACCACATAACAGGTCACGACGGAAATGATTATGAACATCTGGAGAAATATCTCATCGACGATTTCAAATATTTTTCCCTAGCATATGACGATCTTCATCTCAACAGGAAAAAGTTTCTCAATTGCCACCAAGTTCTTTTCGCCCTGTTGCAGAAGAACGGTTTCAATCCCAATGAAGATGATTTCAAACTGCTCAAACTTTCATCCAGACGGGCGGAACAAGAAAAAATAATCCAAACCATTTTCAAAAAATGTAATTGGAATTAAAATGGATCCATTTAAAAAAATAATTTACAATGAAGACGAGCAAAGCGAAGCGAGCGAAGCGAGCCTCAGTGCGAGCGAAGCGAGTGACCATGACGATTGTTTCACATGCTCAGAGGAAGACGAGCAAAGCGAAGCGAGTGACCATGACGATTGTTTCACATGCTCAGAGGAAGAAACAAGAAGCGTGAATGAGACTCCGACAACATCGGATGATGAATTTATTGTGTCTGATTCGGAGATGGCGGAAGCTGAGCGAAGCGACGAAATCGAAGACTCAATTGAACTTCTCTTTGAATCATTCGTCAATCTCCAGGAGGAACACAAGATTCTCAAAAAGGAACTCCAAAAGCAAAGCGGTCTTCTCTGGGAAATCCACCGGGAAATGAACGAAAGCCAAGCGAAGCAAAACGGGTCAAGCGAAGCGAAACGAAAGCGATGCTAAGCGGTGTTTTGAAATAACAGACTTTGTGAATATTAATGTCAAACATTCATATTCAAATAACCGCTTATTACCACCCACAACAAGTCATTCATTTTATTTAACTTCATTTTTTTATTTACAATGACGACACAAAAAGTGCCACGCTGTGGCACTATTAATTAATTCACAAAAAGTGCCACAGCGTGGCACTAATAAATAATTCACAAAAAGTGCCACAGCGTGGCACTAATAAATATTCACAAAAAGTGCCACAGCGTGGCACTAATAAATATTCACAAAAAGTGCCACGCTGTGGCACTAATAAATAATTCACAAAAAGTGCCACGCTGTGGCACTAATAAATATTCACAAAAAGTGCCACAGCGTGGCACTAATAAATATTCACAAAAAGTGCCACAGCGTGGCACTAATAAATATTCACAAAAAGTGCCACGCTGTGGCACTAATAAATAATTCACAAAAAGTGCCACGCTGTGGCACTAATAAATATTCACAAAAAGTGCCACAGCGTGGCACTAATAAATATTCACAAAAAGTGCCACAGCGTGGCACTAACAAAACGTGTCACCAATAGCGTCTTTATCTTCTCTTTTTTGTCTTCCGTTGGCTTGCCTTCTGTCTCACCAGTAAACTTTTCCTTTATCTCGTCAAAGCATTTTTGTAAGTAAGGTTGAATATCTGGATGTTTTGTGCCAAGTTGGTGAAAAGATTGGTTTACGTCTTTTAACATCTGCTCACTGTTCATGTTTGTTTTCTACTGAAGTTGCTCGCGCAGTGTTTGCGTTTATATAGTGTGAATTGCATCATCTCATTACATCATCTTTATTTTAACTCAAACTTCCTGTGTTTTTTTAACTCAAACTTCCTGTGTTTTTTTTAACTCAAACTTCCTGTGTTTTTTTTAACTCAAACTTCCTGTGTTTTTTAACTCAAACTTCCTGTGTTCCAGTGTTCACATGTGATCATAATGTCTCAGAGATTTTTGAACATCGCTCAATGGAACCCAAGAATTAAATTTGTCAGGGTAACTTTTCCATTTTACAAGCGCGAGTTTTCGCTTATTATCGCGGCGAATAACTTTTTCAATTCGAAACACATCTTGCGTTGTCTTTTGAAGTTCCGCCTCGTAAAATGATCCAGTGATGTTTTCTCCCAACAGATCAACTAATTTATACGTTACAGGGTTTGTGTTCTTTATTTCGTCAATCACAAATATCTCCTCTGTCCAATTCGACGTGTAACCTTTGTCAAATATCTTTCGTTTAAACTTTGAAATTCTCACCCTGTCGCCGACTTTGAATTTTGCTGGGGCATGTTTAGCATAAATTAAATCTCCGAAAAGATTAGCGAAAACCTTTTTCTCATTTTCCTGTTTGCTCGCCTCTGCGGGACTCATCCGAATGCTCGAATGAAAACGATGATTATATTCATCCAGTAATTTGCCAAGTTTGTCCCAGTATATTGTATTGTTGTTCACGCTAAACATTTTAAAGAGTTTCTCCTTAAAAGACCTGTTCCAGCGCTCAACAACAGATGACTTTTCTTCATTTTCCGTTGTATACAATTTTACCCCATTCTTATCAAGCAGATTTTTCATTGTTGCGTTGAAAAATTCACTCCCCTTGTCAGTCCAGAGCATTTTCGGTTTTCGCCCCTTGAATATATCTCGGAAAGCATCAGCCACTGTTTGACCTCGTTTGTCTTTCAGGGGACGAATCCAACCGAATTTTGAGAAAACATCGATCACCATCAGCAGGTATCTGATCCCTTTATTCCACCTCGAAAATTTCCCCATCTCGACTAGATCAGCCGCCCAGATGTTGTCAATCCCATATGCTATGACTCGCCTCTTTGGAAAGCGCCGCCTGATTGGCCGGTGAAGTTCATTTGCCAGATTTTGAGCCCACTGGCCTTCACTCAAAATCTTTTCCCGTTTTTTGAAGCGCCGAGCCCAAGTTTCTGTTTTGCTTGAATTGTGTTTCGCGCCAAAGCATGACCCCACTGTCTTTCTTTCCAGGGAATGGCATCCAAAGCGGCAACCATTTTCCTGTCTGCTTCGTTCTTGCATTTACGCGGATCCGCTTTCTTCGCGCAGACTGAATAATCAACATCGTGTTGCATAGCAACTGCATCTGTTTTTCCTGTGGGCTGCTGCCAGATTTCGAGAATCTTTCCCTTTTCATCAAATCTAACTTGTTTTTCGAGTGGGTTCCAGGGCCCGGTGAAGTTATGGCCTGGGAGGGTGAAACCTTTCTTTGGTCTTGGCAGCTTCCCAATCAGGGAATGAACATCTAAAGCACCCCCATCCAAATCTGCTCGATCTGTTTTATATTTTCTGTTTGGTCGGATCGCCGTGGACAGCTCATTCATCATATCAGCAGAGGTTTTGGCAAGAAATGGTTTCATCTTGTCCAACGCAAAATCCAATGCTTTCTTTTGAGTGTTTTTATTTCGCAATAATTCACTGGCTCCATAACGACCCATTTCAACTGTCTTTTTTCCCAACCAAGGCAGCGCATGCGCAACGCCAGTCAGCGCAAGTTCACCAATGCCCCCACCTTGTGAGGGCAGATTCAGTTTCCCGAATTTTTCACAAATCTTGTTTTTTTGATTCCGCAGGAAGCGCAATGGCAAAACCACATTTTCCTCCCATTTTTTGCAGTCATGTATCCAGACGGTTCCACGCATCCCGTCCTGCGTTTCTCCTTCACGCAATATGATTCCATTTTCAATCGAAATATTCTTTTATGAATTTCTCATTCTTTCCTGGGTCACTCAATGAAAAAACCTTCAAAGTGTCATAGAAGGATTTTCGTCGAATCTCATTCAAGAAATATAAGCAATAATATCCACATCGGACAGATTCCAAAGCTTGAATTGGATGCCCATAATTGTAAATTATTTCTTTCCCAATTTTATCTGCATATTTTACCAATTCAATTGGAGGTGATATTGAGAATGAATCAAAGTAATAGACAATATGCGTCTTGATGAATGTGGCAACCCAGTGCGTTCCATTCCCAATAGAATCATCTAGATTAATTATGCAGGAACCAGTTTTATGTAAATGATCTTTTGAATCTCTTGAAAAGATTCCTTTGAAATTGGGAATTTTAAGAAACCTCACCCACTCAAGAATATCAAAGTTTGAAATCGGAATATCTTTCCAAGCTGGCCTCAAAGGATGGCCCCTACTAGCGGTATGTTTTGAAAGGGACTGTTTGGCCCCAGCAGAAGCCCCGATCCAGATTTTTTTTTTCGCCCACGACCTTCCCATGTTCCAAAAAATGGCGGCGGCATATAAGGATACAGTCCCGGTTTTGGACTTACCATCAATCCTTTGCCTTTGCCTTTGCCTTTTCTGGGTACTTGAAGCCCCGATCCGAATAATTTCGAAGCAAGCTCAATAGCCATTGGGATTCCTATAGCGGCAAGTGTTCCCAATAACCCACCTTGAATCTGTCTCTGCGTTGGTTTCAACGTAATTCCACTTCCGCTTTGAATTCCTTTTCCCACCAAGTTTCTCTGGCCTTTTGTCAAGAGGTCTCCAAGGGAAGCGAGTTTTGATAAGAATACTGCGGGAACTTCAATGCCTTTCTCAATCAACTTCATAATGAAGGACAACGGATCTCCTGGCACTCCTTCTCCTTTCAGTCGAGGTCGCTGCGCTCCTTTTCCAAATATTTTATCAATCCCCAAGCTCCCCAAGGCACTCAACGCTCCAGTCGCAAGATGCGGGGCAACTTTTGAAACCCCTTTTGTTGCAAATGGAAGCAGCTTCGATCCCAGGGAAATCAACGAAGTCCAAAGACTCCCACCCACAACTTTTCTGATTTGTGTTTTAGAGATTGACAATTCAACTCCCCGCCCCAAACTGATGGCTTTTTGAACTTTGCTTATTTGAGTCTTTGTCAGCAACAGTTCATCTGGCCCTTTCAATTCATTTCGCGAAAGTCTCAATGTTATGGAAGAGTTATTTTTCACAGCTTTTGCAAGCTTTGTTTTTTGCCCATCTGATAATTTCACACCATATGGAATATACGACGTCATTTCGATATTTTCAATATCGAAATAAGTTTTCAGGCCTTGACTAGAAGTTTGTTTGATGCTGTATACAGCTCAATTTCTTTTTCATGCAACACCAAGGCGTTCAATGTGTACTGTGTTGGGTTGGCGCCACTCAATTCGTATCGGAAAGTCAGAGACACAGCCCCATCTTTCACATCATCTTCTTGGTTTCGGAGATCGAAGTAAAGCATGCCAAAGAGGTTTTTGAAATTTGCTCGGGTAATCAATGGCCCGCTTAAAACGTCATTATAAGCGGAATTGAATGCCATCAAAGCTCGATAAAGCCTAGTTTCCTCATCCGTTGTCATTTCCAATTGAGGGTAATAAATTGAGTTGTTCAACTCCAGTTGGGCTCGACTGAAGTGCCGGTTGTTTGCTCCAATGCTGAATGTCGTGAATTTGAAGATATCATGTGTCTGGCTATTGTAAGATGCTGTTGGAACAACCCAAATCAACACATGTCGCGGCCTTCGAAGCCCCGTGGAAATGCGAAAGTAGCTATTCACAGCTGCTGTTTGTGTTATTTCATGGTGTTCTTTCAAATATGTCCACTTTTTCGGTTTCAGATAATCTTCAAGATATTGTTTCAAGCCTTTTCCGTTGAAAATGATTTTGGGGCACCACAATCTGAGTTTAGTGAGAATTACTTTTGAATCTGGCGCAGCGCCTTTTTTGAAAATCAGATTGTTGTCATTTTCAAGTTCCAACAGAAGAGTTGTCTTTATATTTGGGTGAAGGTTATTTTTGAAAGCAGCGAAATAACTGTATAAATTCAGGGGAATTGATATTTTGTTGATATTCGCCGCATCAGTCAGGATCTTTCGTCTGGCAAAACCCTCATTATAAAGTGCTTCTGCTGGCCGTGCTTCTGTTGTTCCCGTTGATGTATCGGGATAGAAGAACTGATCTTGCCCAACCGAATCGGCATAGGTTTTCGTGTATTTCAAGAGCGTCAATGCATTCGCTGATTCATTTGCTCTTGAGTTGTTATAAATGGTTTGCCCATTGCATTCTACTTTGATTGATTTTATGAATGTCAAACCATTAGTTGTCGTGCAATCTTGGTTACCATTATTTGGCCCCGCGGTTATTCCAGTTGCACTGTCCGCCGTTGTAACAAGCTTAAAGTCAACCTCCAGATATGCATTGTACCAATCAATTGGGTTTGCTTCTGAGGAATTATCCACGTTGAAGTGATAATTAGTTTTTGTCTGCCGATTGTTATTCGCGACATTGTCATTGAGTGGTGTTTCGAGATCATAATATGTATATTCGTATCTTTTTACGAATTCCGGGTTTCTAAAATTCACTGCCATTTTATTAGATAGTTTTTTCTTTTCAGAGGAGGCCCTTATAAACATCTTTCACATATTGAAATTTGTCAGTGTCTTCTTGGAAGCGGACTTTCTTCAGTATTTCCCCAATTTCTTTTCCTTTTGTTTCCGGGGGCGCTGGCACTGAGGCTCCCTCCGGTCGCTTCGCTTCACTCACTTCACTCGCTTTCTTTGTTGTAAATTTATCATAAATTTTTTCACCAATGAGTTGTCCAGTCTTTTCTCCAACTTTCTCTGCTCCTTTTTCAACTAATTTTTCTGCTGCCTTTGAAGCTAATTTTGAAGCTGTTTTTCCTGTTAATTTAGCTGCGAGTTTTGAGAAAACATCAGAAAAACCACCTCCATATCTTATTTCACCTGTATCAGGATCTCTTTCTCTTCTTTCATCCATTTTTAATTACCACAGTCAAAGAAATATCAATATCATTCAAATCAACTTCTCGGTCTTCATCATCAGTAATGTAGAAGGTGACCTCAGAAATATGCGGGGAGTTTATTTTATTCCACAAGTAATTTATTGGTTGAATTTCGAATGGCAATGATCTGGTTTTAGTGTTGGTTGAGAACGTGTAAAGCGCATTTGACCTTTTCCCGGAGACAATTGAATCGCTCAAAAGACTGCATCTGAGATAGAGATTGTCAACACTGTTTGATATATTTGGAAAATTCGTTCCATAAGCACTAGCTGTCAGTTTAGCCGCATCAAATCCCACCAAGATGTGAAAGTTTCCACTGTTTGCAAAATCAATTTGAAAGTTCTCTTGAAGTTGAATGAAAACTTTGAAAGTAGTCAAATCAAACAACACATTGATTCCATAACTATCACCTGTGGAGGTCGCTTCGCTCCTTTTCCCAATGCTTTTGTGAATGAATTCGTTGATGTCTTCATAGTCATAAATTCCCGCAGGAAAGGTGATTGTTTCCCATGTCTTGCCCTTGTCTTTGGAAATCACCAACTTGTTGTTGCGGTATTTAGGCTTGATATTATGCCAGCTTGCCGTCATGGAAAGATGATCCAAAGCCAGCCAGTGCGGTTTATTCTCTTCCAGCTGCAACTCTGGAGAAAACCTCGTTGTGAAATTCCCTGGTTTATTTTGTGGGTTTTGTTTTCTTGCATCAATTGATTTAAAGACAAGTACTCGATTTGCATCCATTATTTTAAATACTTCTGATAAAGTTTTTCATGCATTGTTCTATCGATTGCTCCAATTCTCAAGAGTTCATCATTTATTTGGGAAAGATCATTCCTCAAGACATGCGAATTGTTGCCAGCAGCCATTGAGCCAATCAAAATTTTCATCCGATCTGCCAGCTCTTCTGGCTTTTGATAGAAGACAACGCTGGATCCCACCATCCTTGATTTACCTGAGGATTTGTGAGGTGGCATATTTGACAGTGTGTTCAAATCGTTGAAAATCCTCACGGCATTCAAGGAATAGTTCTTTTTCGGGTTGAATCTTTTTGTTAGCAGGTCGATGAGTGATTTGTCTGCATCAGCCTGATAGATCAATTTACCACCTCGGAAGGCATTCAGTTTCATTTCATTGAAAAGTTTGGGGACATCGATGAGAAGCCCGCCATAGTGGTCTTTTTGAATCTTGAAGGCATTTCTGCGAGGTTGTTTGTATTTCCTGAGCCCCGTTCCCGTTTTTTTGTATTTGGGTAAAGCTTTAATCATAGTTATTGTGAATAGGTATTTCTCAAAGATTGGCCTTTCCACATCTCTCCGTTTTTCTAATTCTTTAACGAGCCTATCTTTTAACACTGGGTCGAGTCCTTTTTTGTTTTTCATCCCCGTGATTTCACCAGATACCTTTTTTCGTTCTTGCTTTGCTTTTTTCTCCGTGTCGATTAAGCCATCTGATTCCAATGAAAGTAAGTCATTAGGTTCTGGTAACCCGATTGCCTTGATAAATGCTAATTCCGACTCTTCAAATCCTTGGTTCGGGATAAGGATGTCTGCTTTCGGCGCCGCGGTTGCTCCCTTTTCTTCTTCCGCAGCAGGTACCTGAGGAAGCTCTCTATTCAACGTGACGATGTCTTGGATGCCTTCAGTCAAAGCAAGTTGATTTTGCCGGAGTTGCTCAATCACTGCATCTTGTTTTGCATCTGTCTTCTTTTGTTGCTCCAGCAGGGGTTCTCTGAGAGTCTTGAAATAATCACTCATGACAACATCCCGCCCTTTTTCTCGGTCTTTCATTTCATTTTTCACTTCTGTGACGGCTTTCGCGATTTGATACCCTTCAAATTCTCTACCGACAAACTTTCGTATGTTGTTAAGATCCATTTTAAGTGACAAAACAACATTTATCTCCAAAGATAAATGTTATCTCAACACTTAAAATGAAGATTCCAAATTATGATCGAAACGCGAGCGGAGCGAAGCCAGACCGAAAATATTGTGATTTCCTTGATGAAGATTTCCGAATGCTCATTGCGGGTCAAACCCGTTGCGGAAAAACAAACACTTTGATGCACATGTTGCGAAAACCTCTCGTCTTCTATGATAAAATTTATTTCTACTCTCCCAATCAACATCAAGACAAAATCGTTGATCTACAAAAGTTGATGGAAGGTGTCAGCCAAAAAGTCGGATATCCAGTTCTCGAAATTCTGGGGCCAGATGACATCATGAATACCTCAGATTATCCAAGCAACAATCGGAAAGTCGTCGTGTTTGATGACCTCATGAACTCATCCGATCGAATTCAAAAACAAATCGCAAATCATTGGACAGATGGAAGGCATCACGGAATCAGTCCAATTTATCTTTCCCAGTCCTATTATGATGTTCCACAAAAGATTCGTTTGAATTGTTCACACATGCTGTTTTATCCACCAGCAACAAAAACTCACCTCGATCTCATTGCAAAGGAGAATTTGATTGACCCCCATCTTTTCAACAAACTTGGACCCTTCGAATTCCTTTTCCTTGACAAAGAAAAGAAAAGTGTTGCCAAAAACTTTGATGAAACCTTTTAAAATGGGCATATTCAACAATGTAGGACGATACACAGGTGTTGACATGAGGGAATACATGAAAAATTTCAACAAACAAGTTCAACAAGGTGGTTTGAAATTAGACACCAACAATAATTATGATATCCAACAAAAACGACTGGTTAATGTTGCCGAAGGAGTTGACAATGATGACGCAATCACAAAGCACCAAGTTGACACGCTTGCAACGCAATTGCGAGCAGATTCTCTCCAGGTGGATGGGTCTTCCCATATGACTGGGGATCTTGATCTCAGGGGACAAAAACTCATCAACCCCGGGGAAATAGAAATGAATCGCAAATTGATCGTCAATCTGGACACTGATGAAAACCAGGATTTGTCAGCGGTGAATATGGTCACTCTGAAAAAATTCCACCCTGATGTATCAACTCATGAAGTCACGAAGGACCTGGATTTGAAAGGGCTTTTCAACGTGAAAAACTCAAAACAACAAACATGGCATGATTTGGGAGCGCATTATAACAACCTGGTTTCTTATAATGACGTCAAGAATATCTTTCTCAGCCGCAAAGAGACGTTTCCAATGGAGACGGCTTTGGATATGGGAAATCACACCATTTTTAACGTGAAAGATCCCGAAGTTGCCGATCAGGGCGCAAATATGCGATATGTGGATGCCCAATCCGCGAAAAAGCTTTCGTTGGAAGGTGGGACAATGACCGGAAACTTGGATATGAATTCGCAACAAATAAACAATATCGCAGCGCCAACTCTGAAGCATCAACCCACGTCAAAATCTTATGTGGATAATGCGATAGGAGGTGTGGTAGTCCACACGATAGAATTAGAAGAGAATCTTAAAGAATATGTCAATGAATCGCATATCACGTCAACCTCTCACCCAAAGGACGCATTCCGCTATCTGATGGAAAATGTGGATGAATCCAGCTCTGAACATGATATGGAAGTAACTGGCATAACTGATTTTTCAAATTCACCGCATCATTTCAACAAGAAGGCTTATGACTTGAAAATAACAAAAGATCATTTCAATGAATACGATGGGAGACTTGGATTCAATATGTTCAAACTCCCAGAGGGAGAATACACCGTGTGCGTGGAATTCTTCCCCGCGTCAATGGATGGTGTGAGCGTCAACGTTGTGAGCGCCAGTCTGAATATCAATCAACAATCAACTAAGAAGTTTTCGGGGTATTCCAGATCCATTATCCATATGCATAAATGGAAGATCACTCCACCTGAATTTATTTTCCTGGATTTGAAATGGCGAGGCACTGCCGAGTCCGCTGAAAAAGGAAATGCAAATCTGATCATATATGGCATTGCTGGTTCCCAACCTGATGTTGCAAGCAGCGTCTTCGATTTCCCTTTTGTTTTCGAAGCAGGGAAGATGGTTATGGAGACTGACTTGGATTTGAATGGCCACAACTTGTCTGGGAGCCGAATTGTGGAAACCGGCGTCTTTCGAAAAAATGATGATAGCAATAAATTTTTGTTTATTGGCAGCACCTCGAGGTTTCTTTTCTTCCCAATGAAAACAAAACTGGTGGAAGTGGGGTTATTTCATGCCTCAATGACGAACGTCCCAAAGATTGATCTGACTTTCTCCATGTCAGTGAATAACCGTAAATTTGAAAGAACCTGGACTGGGAGTAGAAGCAGAAGCCAGAAATTTCATATTGGGGATGGAATTGAAATCCCAAGCATGACTAATTTTTCTTTTTCCCCTCAAGATGACCTGGTGATCGGGTTGCATGAGGCAGTTTATCTTTCACTGGTTTTTGAAACAAGATAGGCATGATTGAAAAAATGATTTCTCCCTGAAAAAATGAGAAAACAAAGCATTTTTGCTTTCAATCACATCAACCCCGCAATTCGGGAAGAAGAACTGGAAGAGATCAAAAAACTTTTTCGATTTTATCACAAAAGATTTTGGTGCCTGAAACGAGCGCATGGTCGATTCAAGAAAATGAATCTGCTCATGAATTTAACCTCTTCCGGTCTGGTTGCAATCGGGACGATTGCTGGAGCCGCGACTTTGAACCCAATCGTGTTGGGAGTGATTTCAGGAGCAGGATTAGTTTTGAAAACCGCGAATGAAATGAAGAATCTGAAAAGCAAAATTAAGATGGCGAAATTCGCTTTCACCACCTATGAAAAAACATTGAGTGATTTGCGCTTCGCTTTGCGGGGAGGAAAATTCGACAGGGATGAATTTTTGTTTTCAATGGAAGCGGTTGATGGGATTGTGATTGATTTGGGGTTGGATTTGGAAAAGTTTGAAGCTGAATGGGAGAAAAAATTTGAGGGTTGAGTGAGCGAAGCGAGCCGGGAGTGAGCGAAGCGACCGAAGGGAGCCGTTGCGAGCCGGGAGTGATTCAACTCCAAATGGAGTGAAATCACACATTCCCAAGCGGACCAAAATCTGGTTCCATAATCATTTCAACAACTTCTGCTGCTGAGAAATCTTCTTCAAAATCATTTCCATCAAAATCAAAAAAATCTAAAAGTTCCCCAAGAAAATCTTCTGGGTGATGACCTGATTTTTCGAGTTCAAGTAAAATTTTTATTGCAAAATCGTCATTAAAATTGAGATTCATCAATTCTATAATATAATCACTGTCTTCCATCATTCTTTCGAAATCTTCTGCTTCCATTTTTAAATAAGAAAAAAAATTATTTTTTTTTTACTCCATATAAAATGGAGTTGAAGGAATTGAAAACGAACCAAATCACAACCGAAGAACCGCAAATGAAAAAAACAATACAACCATTTGTTGAAATCCCTCTCCGGTTCAAAGAAAGACCAATCACTCTCAAACTTGAGAAATGCGTCTTTAAAATTCATAAGAATGAAAACGGATTTTCATTGGGAATCAATCTAGATCAATCACCCCCTGAAATCAAAGAAAAGATGAAAGAGATAGAGGGGCAGATCAGAAAGCTTGCAATGGAGAATAAGTCAAAAGTTGTTAGACAAAATTGGAGATTCGGAAATTTTTCAGAAACAGATTTCAACCTGATTAAAACGGATCGAAGCGAGATGGAAAAAGTTTGGGGAAAGTTGTGGTTGACTCAAAAAGGAAACATCAGCGTTCCATTCTCGAAATTTGGTGAAGGAGAAGTTGGGCAAAGAAAATCCATTCGGTTTGACCCGCATGATCACATTGGAGAAAAACTAACAGGGCATGTGATCTTTCGAATTTCTCGCATCTTTTGTGGAAACTGTCAATCCATTTCATGTTCAATCAATTCAGTTTTTGTAACAAAATTCAATGGAAACGTTTCAGCGTTTGATAACTTTGAAGATACTGAGGAGGTAGACTGGTAAATGAAGTGAATGAAGACTTGTAAGTTTTTTCATTTCTTTGAAATGAAAAAAAAAAAAACGTTTTCAATGAGGTTAATTTTTTACCTTGATTTTTTTTCCCCTCTGATTTTCACTCAATTTTTCAATGAAGAAAACAAAATCAGGAGATTTCCATGTAAGATAATGAGAAATTTCCTCAGAATCAAGGAAATGAGTTTTCTTCTTGAGGATTTGATTGATAAAAACTTGGCTTGAAATTTTAAACTTTTCTAGTTCATCCAAATCAAAAATATCTTCTCCAGCAACTTGGAAAAAAGGTTCATCTGTTATTTCATCCCGAATGTAAAAAACTTTTCCATCTTTCCTTTTGAATTTTTTGTTTGCTCTTTTGAGAACTCTCCAAATGTTGGCAATTGGAATTCCTGTTTGCTGGCTGGCTTCCTTAAATGTATAAAAAATATTTTTTTCTTTTCCTTCTTCCTGAATCGAAAACTTCATTTTATTTGAGGAAATATTTTTTTTTAATTTTATCAAATAAAATGAATCTGCGAGATTTGAAAAACTGGGCCCGTGAAGAAGGAATTGTTGGATTCTCTCGAATGTCCAAAGCCGAATTGATGGAACTTTGGGAAGAATCTCAACCCGAGGGACCGAGAAAGAAAGGAAATGTCAGCGCCCCATTTATTTTCAAAGCCCCGAAAACCCTCCTAGATTCGAGAAATAAAAAAATTGATGTTCCTATTTTGATTCCGGAAAGAAGACCGATTTCTGCTCAAGAAGTTCCTTCAGTCGTTCAACAAAATGTTGAAACAGTTTCTGATTGGTTGAATTGGTTGGAAACTGCTGAGATTGAGAGGCAGCCTGATCCACGAGTTGAAGCCTTGAGAAGACAGATTGCTCAGTTGCGAACTGTGGAACGAGCTTCAGCATTCAATGGATTTGCGAGAGAAATGGTCATTCCAGGAAGAGCAGGAGAACTTCCCAGAGAGTTTTTCAATCGTGTGCGGCCACAAATTGGGACCTTGTTTGAACAAAATCGATTGACCAGAGTCAAATTAATTTTAACTTGCCTGATGGCTCGGACTGAATTAGCAACTGGTGATGAGATTGAAGAAGAAGCAAACTTTCACTCACGGGTGTTGACAAACCTTGAAGGCACTGACAGGTGGGAAGCTATTGATGAGATGATTGAAAGAGTGATGGAGAACATGGCGACTTTTCAAATGCGAGGATCGAATTGGAGATTTGTGAGAGTGATGCAGTTGGTCATTCCATTCGCTAAATTTCAGCCTCTGCAAGGAAGTTCCTGGATGAAGCTTCCAGCGGGGTTGAAGAATAAGAGAGCGGTGGTGAACATGAAGAATGAAGATGTGGGTTGTTTCAAGTGGTGTGTGACACGAGCTCTCAACCCAGTTGAAAAGAATGCTGAAAGAATCTCAATCGAATTGAGAGAACAAAGCAGGGAGTTAGATTGGAATGGGTTGTCTTTCCCAACACCCCTGAGTGACATTGGGAAGTTTGAACGAAGGAACCCTGGATTGGCTGTGAATGTCTTTGGGTATGAAGGTGGAACTGTCTTTCCTTTAAGAATCTCCCGGAAAGATGGACAAAAGATTGACCTGTTATGGTTGAAAAAGCATGAGGATGAACTGGAGAAAACTCATTATTGCTTGATCACCAGCCTCAGCCGGCTTTTAGGAAAGCAAGTGTCGCAACACAAGGGCGCAGTTGTGTTTTGCCGGAGATGCTTGAACCACTTTCCCGATGATGAGAAGTTGAAGCGGCATGAAGAGTCTTGCTCCCAGTTTGAAGCTGTGAAAATTGTTATGCCAAATGAAGGGAGTGTGGTGAAGTTCAAAAACTACAACAGGAAGATGGAATTTCCATTTGTGATCTTTGCTGACTTTGAAGCAAAGCAGCTGCCAATCTCATCAGTGCAGCCACCAGGTGAGAACTCTTTCACTGAAAAGTTTCAGAAACATGTGGCTTGTTCCTTTGCGTTTCATTTGGTGACGGACTTTGTGAAAAGAAAACCTGTCTTGTTTAGAGCAGAAAGTGATGAAGAGGATGTTGGGAAGAAGTTTGTTGAAGAATTAACTCAGTTTGTGTTTGATATCCAAGAGGAGGTGAAATTCCCTAAGAGGATGGAATTTGGGAGAAAAGAACGAAAACAGTTTGAGGAAGCAACGTGTTGCTGGATATGCGAAAAAGAATTTACAGTGGATGATAAGCGAGTTCGAGACCACTGCCATTTCACTGGGAAATTCAGAGGAGCAGCCCATGAATCTTGCAACCTGAATTTCAGAAAACCTAAATTCACCCCAGTCGTGTTCCACAACTTGAAGGGATATGACGCGCACTTCATTGTGAAAAGCTTGGGGTTGACGCCAGGAGATATCACTTGCCTCCCAAACAATGAGGAAAAATATATTTCCTTCTCCAAGAAGATAAAAATTGGGGAAATAGAACAAGGGATGCTTAAACCACCTAAAATAATTTGGCATGAAATTCGGTTCTTGGATTCAGCTGCATTCATGGCAGCACCCTTGGGAAACTTGGTGAGAAACTTGAGGGATGATGACTTCATTGAAACGCGAAGAGTGTTTGGAGAGAAGTGGAAGTTGTTCAAACAGAAAGGAATCTTCCCATATGAGTGGCTGAATTCAGTGGAGAAATTTAAGGAGAAAGAACTCCCTGAAAAAGAGGCCTTCTATTCGGCGTTGAATAATGAAGGAGTTAGTGATGACGACTGGCAACATGCAAAACGGGTTTGGGACGAGATGGGAATGGATAACATGGGTGACTTCCATGATGCCTATCTGAAGGCGGATGTCACTCTGTTAGCGGATGTGTTTCAGGAATTCAGAAAGGTGTGCCGGACTCATTATAACTTGGATCCAGCTTGGTTTTTCACTTCCCCTGGTTTGGCATGGGATGCAGCATTGAAAGAAAGTGGAGTGGAATTGGAACTGTTGACCGACCCAGAAATGCTGCTTTTCTTCGAACGAGGAATTCGAGGAGGAGTTTCAACGATCTTCCATCGAAAGGCAAAGGCCAACAACAAGTTCATGGGAGATGACTTCGATGAAAATCAGCCATCAAAGTATCTAGCTTATTGGGACGCGAATGGACTATATGCATGGGCCATGTCAAATCCATTGCCAGTTGGGAGCTTCCAGTGGATGACTGAAGATGAATTGGAAAGATGGAGCGATGAAAGTTGCGTACTGGAAGTGGATGTGGATATCCCCAAAGAGTTGCATGACCATTTCAATGATTTCCCACCGCTTCCAGAACGACTGATGATGGGAAAGGTGGAGAAACTAATTCCCAACTTGAGGAATAAGCGGAAAATGGTTGTGCATCAAAGACTTCTGAAACAAGCTTTGGAGTTGGGATGTGTGTTGAAGAAAGTAAGAAGAGGAGTTAAGTTCCGGGAAGAGTGCTGGTTGAAGTCATTCATTGACAAGAATGTCATACTACGGCAACAGTCCAAAAATGCATTTGAGAAAGATTTCTTCAAGTTGATGAACAATGCAGTCTTTGGGAAAACTATGGAGAACATCAGGAAAAGAAAAGATGTGCGACTGGTGTGCCAGGGACATAAATTCTGCAAGTTGGTGGCTAAACCAAACTTTGAGCATTTCACCATCTTTGATGAAAATCTTGTGGGAGTTCATATGAAACGGACTAAGATGACATTTGATAAGCCAGTTTATGTGGGACAAGCGATATTGGATGTTTCAAAGAGTTTAATGTATGACTTCCATTACAGTTACGTTAAGAAGAAATGGGAGAAAGCTCAACTGTGTTTCACAGATACGGATTCGTTGCTATATGAAATTGAAACAGATGACTTGTTTGTGGATATAGCAAAGGATGTGCCAAAGCACTTTGACACGTCAGAGTTTGCTGAAACACATCCCAGAGTTGTTGATGGAACGATAAAGCGAATGAACAAGAAAGTATTGGGTTTGATGAAAGATGAAGCTTGTGGGGGAGTGATTGAAGAGTTTGTGGGATTGAGAGCAAAGTGCTATTCCTTCAAAGTGCATGGTGGGGGTGGGACAAAGAAATGTAAGGGTGTGAAGAAACGAGTTGTGAAAAAGCGAATCACTCATGAAGACTATGTTGACTGCTTGGAAACGAAGAACCCACAGATGAGGATTATGAATTGCATAAGAAGTTCAAAACATGAGATCTTCACCCAGAGAATTAACAAGACAGCTTTGAGTGCTGGTGACGACAAACGATATGTGAGAGAAGATGGAATTAGCACATTGGCTTGGGGGCATTGGAGACTTGGGGAAGAAGCGAACGAAGTGGAGGAAGTGGAAGTGGAAGTGGAAGTGGAAGTTGAAAAAGAAAAGATTGAATTGAAAATGGGAAGAACGGAAGAAGATCTTAAAGCAGAGCGGCTGGAGAAGAAACGAAAACAAATTGTTCGCTTTCTGAAAAAGAAGGAGAAATTCGGAGAACGTGTTGAGTTGTTCATTCTGGAGAACAAATTTCATGTGAAAGAAGATGTTCTGTTGGGAATGGGAATGAAAATTTTGAAAGGATGGCCAAGATATGTGGTGCAGGAAGAGGAATAGATTTTCCGGAATAGATTTTCAAAATTATTTTCCGGAGTGGATTTAAAATTATTTTCCCGGAGTGGATTTTCCGGAATAGATTTTTCACCCTTATAGTAGATAATAATCACCGATTCCGGTGGGATCCGAGGCCCCCTAATTCAAACGTGTTTGAATTGATGAAACATGTTGCAATGGGTGAAACATGTTGCAATTGGTAGAATTGTGGGGAATTGTAGGAGAACAGTGGAAGTGGAACTTTGAAATGTTTGTGAACAATTGAGGGAATGGAAGTTGTGTGGAAAGAAGAAGAAGTGAAGTTGTGTGAGAAATCATGGGAAAAAATTAGAAGTGAAACGTGTGGGGTTTTTTGGGGTGATTGATGTTACGTGAGCTGAAACCGAGAATGTGTTGAATTGGTGGGTAAATTTTTGGGCGTATTTCTGCTGTGAGCTGAAACCGAGAATGTGTTGAATTGGTGGGTAAATTTTTGGGCGTATTTCTGCTGTGAGCTGAAACCGAGAATGTGTTGAATTGGTGGGTAAATTTTTGGGCGTATTTCTGCTGTGAGCTGAAACCGAGAATGTGTTGAATTGGTGGGTAAATTTTTGGGCGTATTTCTGCTGTGAGCTGAAACCCGCATTTCCTATCTACTTTGTTACAACAAATTTACCGCAGCAATTACTATCTTTTGGATACACTAGTTCATAATATAAAAAGTTCAAAGGCAATATATTAGCATTGATGAATAATGGAACGGTATGCTCGCTACATTTAGCAAAATACATAAAACGGATTACTCGTTTTTGTAGTATTAGAATTTTGTTTAGATAAGACTTACAGGCCTGACCTCAGACAGTTAATCCATAAGTTATATAAGGAACAATTAGCGACTGATAAATATTAAAAAGGGTATGTAAAGGTACAAAATGTCTTAGTTTAGCTGTTAGGCCGATTGTTTTACAAATTTTTAGAGCAATATAATCAACATGGTTCTTCCAAGAAAGGTTGCTATCAATAAATACTCCAAGATATTTTACGTAATCTTTGCGCTCCACCTCACAACAACAACCCCCCCCCCCCCCAAAAAAAAAAAAAAACGCTAATACCTTCAACGCCAAGTCAAAATGCAAATATTCTTCAACTAAACAATACCGGCAAACGTAGCTTTTGTTTGTATCGTAACACGAAAAAGACTCTAGAAAGATAAACATTACATTGACGCATCTTAGAAGGCGAGAGTTTTGAGATCGCAAATTCGTCTTCAAAATTTCTACACATCCCTTACTGAGATCGCAAATACGCCTGCAAAATTTATACTATCCCTCATTGTGAAAATAGTTCGAAATTTGATTAAGAGTGGATGGCAATGTTCAGCATCTTCTCAGTGCAAACTGGGTCCGTACTGCGAATATGTTTGCATCCGATGATCCAGACTGAATTTATATTCAAACGGTAAGTAAAGAAAATCAAACGAAAAATCATTTCAGTTAAAAACATTTCCATCTGAGGGCATTAGCAATACGAACAATTTAATTAGACGGCTCGTGTATCAAAATTTAAACGAATAAATATTCAAGAACGACACATCCAACGAGAGTGTATTGCATTAAATTAAAAACTGTAGTTTGATGTATTTTATCAATGATTTACATTGTTCAATACAATCACAAATTAAGGCCGGGTCTGAACAGTAGTTTTTCTGTTTTAAATTTCGTCAAATATCGGCGTCTTTAAGTTGAACAAACCACGACCGAAAAGCTGATAAGAACTGGGCAGTACAGGCTTCGTAAACCATCGATTTCTGTTACCACTCAAGAATTCTTTTCTTGTTTTGGGAGCCAGAATCTTTTCGTCACATTATACTTTCGTAGCATAGCAAAAACAATGACTTTATCCGGGGGACAAAACACTCGTTTTGGCCACAGAATAGCTTGAGCGCAGACAAGTCCCATTTCCTTTCTTCATCGGAACACAAAGATTAGTATCGCAGAACTCTCCTTACGAATACATGATTGTTTTGAAAATTTGGAAAAATTAAACAAACAAACAATGAGAAATTTTAGAATTTGATCGCACAGCAACATAATATCCCAAAGTCGATTATTTTCTTTATTCTTATAACTTCACTGCTTCCACTTATAAATATGTTAATTTTTTAAGGAGAAATTAAGTTTCTGTTGCAACTTGCGCAAAGAAGTCAACTAACGGCACACGCAACGTTAACAACTTTTCTTTTGTAACTTGAAAGTTATGTTAACCTTTGACAGAGCTGCAGTAATGAATCAGTTCAGACCGCGAAATTTCAACGATCCCCAAAGCTTTTGAAAGAAATATCGACGGCGAAAAAATACTAAGGAAAGGAAAACACCGCAGTTTCCGCATGCGTCACTTTATGCACACCATCTTCCAAAAATGGTCGTTTGAAAACATGAAAACTCAGCTTGTAATGAAAAAACGAATACAGGGTCTTCTTTTAAATAAAACAAGAAGATAATCAATCCGTCTACATTATTCAGATGTAGTGAGACGATTCAGCTGGTGACGAATAAGATGATCATGGCTTGTCCCCTTTCGGTCCTGAGTTTGATATATGTTCTCATTGTGGTACCTCCACCGAGCGTTGCCAACTCTAAAGTCGTATCAACCCCTAACAAATCCGGTCTTTCCCACGGCGCGAAGGCCAACGGGAACGGACATAACGTGTATAACACCTACAACACTTTTTGTACAGGGCCGAACAAAAAGATCGAAGTACTGCTTCATGAAGTTAAGAAGGAGCTACGCGAGATGAGGGAGGAAATCAAATCTCAAAAAGGAAATAAGACGATCGCTACAGGTAGTACATGTATAAACTTTGCCTCCAAATTACCAAAGTTATCTCAGAGCTTAGTGAAGTGCTACTAGTTGACGAAACATTTATTTTATACAAAGTCAATTTTTAATCAAGAATAATTCTTTGACGGTTCTAGTGCAAGGATGTTGCAACAACCGACTGTGTTAATTTAAAAAGGAATCACTCATTTCTTCACCTGTTAAATCACTAACCAATATTTATTTTGTATCTGCAGTTTACAAAAACTGTGCTGAACTCTACAAAGCTGGTCAACGAAAAAGCGGCGTCTATACCATCAGCCCCGACAATGCTGGCTCCTTTGATGTGTTTTGCGACCAAACAACAGCCGGTGGGGGGTGGACAGTGTTCCAAAAGAGACTGGACGGCTCGGTTGATTTCTACCGCGGCTGGGACGACTACAAACGAGGCTTCGGAAATCTGAATAGCGAATTTTGGCTCGGACTGGACAAGATTCACCGGCTGACAAAGACTAAAAGCAGGCTTCGAGTGGAACTTGAAGACACGACCGGAAAAACAGCTTACGCTGAATACGACTTGTTTGGTGTTGCCAGCGAGAGAAGCAAGTACAAGCTGAGTCTGGGAACATACTCTGGTAAGCAATGAAGCGAATGGCGCTTTGCTAAAAGGTTGAGTTGATAAGAAGGCACTGACCAACCTTTGAAAACAATGAACAAGCCAGAAAAACTAAGAGGAGAAGGAGAAGGAGGACAAAAAAAAGTCGCATTTAAATAAGCAGGAGTATGTTACTTATTTGTTATTCTTTTTGTTGATTTTGTAGGAACTGCTGGTGACTCGCTTCCCGGTCACCGCGGCATGGCGTTCACCACCAAAGATCGAGATAATGACAGCTGGTCTAGCGGCAGCTGCGCCACGAAGTACAAGGGAGCCTGGTGGTACGAAGGCTGTCACAGCGCCAACCTGAACGGCCTCTATCATAAAGGCAAACACTCCTCTTATGCCGACGGTGTGAACTGGCGTACATGGAAGGGTTATTACTACTCCGCTAAACGAGCTGAGATGAAAATCAAACCAGTCAAGGCATAGAGCTGTCGGTTTGAACTCGTTTTGTCCGTTTTCGATTAAATTACATACATGTGGACATGGCTTGAATCACAGTAGCTTGTCAATTAATAAGATTTCAAATATTACATTAATCTGTCCCATTCAGTAGCGCTTCGCTGATGTCAAATGTAAAGTGTACTCTTAGTGATGGGTGATAATGATGGTAAACTGAACAATTCAGGTTTTTGTATGAGTTATGATAAAACAATAAAGGGTTCTGGTATATTATCACTGTCCCTTGTCTTTCCTTTATTCGCCAATTCTTTCTGCTTCAATGGCCATAAAATGTGTCCCATGTCATCAAAGCCTATTTGAATGTTGTTATGTCATTCACTTTCGAAAATTAAGGAATCACAGTTGAGAGCAAAACAAGTGAAAAGAGTAAATCTAGATTTAGATGTTTTAGTGTTTCTTGAGGAGTATAACTATTGTAGTATAAAAATAACTATTTTAGTGTGAAAATAAGGCAGATACGACAATGCTTTGAAAAACAACACAAAGTCTTGTTATACAGTACACTGAACTGTTTCCTGATACAAAATGATCAAACTATTATTAATAATAACCTGTCGTTTATCCCTCACTAAGCATGTCAGCTACTCTCAACAATCTACAGCAAGCAGTTGACTTGTTCTCTTACACCTTACTCACAACAATCTAACCTCCCCTCCCCCTACATACACCCGACCCTTCTCCCCCTTCATTTTTCCGTTAATGTAATAAATAAATAAATAAATACAGTTGAACCTTCCTAATAAGGACACAAAAGGGACAAAGCTAAGTGTCCGTATCAGAGAGGTGTCCGTATTATAAAGGACATGGACACGTCGTCATTTTAAAGGCTCCAGTATACTTCGCCAAACGGCACAAAGTCGTCTTTTAGTTATTGTGGCGTTAATTTAATATTTAATACGCAAATTATATCCCTTGTAATCATTTAAGTGTATCGAGAGAAAAAGGGACAATTGATTAGTTTTGGTCTTGAGGGAAGTGATGGTAAAATCATTTCACTGAAAGGCCGGTTAGATTTTCACGTGCGAAGTCTCTAAAACGTCTTAAAATCTAACAAACCAAACTTTGCCAGTAACACTTACTTTAGGTTATATTCTATAAAATCCCACTTTTCTTAATTAATTCATTTAATTTTTTTTTGTAGCCAGTTCGTGTGAAGCTTATGCGACAATTTGTTTGTATTACATGGCAGACTGCAAAGGAAAGCTTAAGTTTGCCGTTTGCCGTAAAACGCGAAGCTTTAAAATCTCTTCCCTACTGTAGACAAAACAACGCCAAATTGTAAATATTTTTCAACAGAACAATGCCGACAATTACCTTTTGTTTATATCGAAACACGAAAAAGACTCAAAAAGATAAATTTACATCACCGCATCTTGGACGACGAGTATTCACAACCAGAAGAAAAAAAATCCTTCACATTCTTGGCTGTAAAAATAATCTGAAATTTGATTGAGATTACATTTTTCTTTATTTATGGATAGTAAGTAGCTCGGGAAATGAAGTTTTCGCACAACATTACTCTTATTTGCATCGGTTGATTCAGCTTGGATTTGCATCCGCAAGGTAGGTAAACACAAAAATGAGAAAAAATATTGTTTTACGTAAAACATGTCCATTTGGGGGCATTAGAAACAAGAGGACTTTAGACGATCTGTTCTTTAATAACTCGTCAACGGTTTTATCCACTTAGACTATAACTAAGATCATACAAAACACATATAAACAAATAAAACATTCGATAATAATTTTTCGCAGCTTCTATCCACATAGAAAAATCGGTCAGTGCTAAAAAGATACAGTAAGAGTATTTTTTCCCAATTTTATGTCACTTTCTTTCATAACTGTATGGTCGTTCTTTTGTTAAAAGCAAAACTGTTTCAATCGTGAAGTCAACTGAGTGAGGCATTGCATTGAATTAATAATTACACATTGTTATCATGACATTTTGATGTACTTTAATCAACTTTCTGAAATCGTTCATTATAATCGCAAATCTAAGTCCAGTTTTATATAGTTTCATACCCTTTCTTTTATTTCGCCAAATGCCGACGTTACATGTAACTGTTCACAACATTGAATAACAAGAGACCCATAACTAAGAAGCAATGGTTAATTGATTTTTAGACGACTTATTATTAAAGCAAAAATTAAAATATTTTTAGTGGTCGAATGGAGTCTGCTCGGCAAGTCGTACGCGGTGTTTTCTTAGCAAATATTTAAAGTTTGAATACAGATCCTCGAAGAAAGAAAAATACAATAAACCAATTTTTTTTTTTTTTTAATCCAAACAAGTCAAATGAAACTGGCTTTCAATGTCTATTTGAGTTAGTCCCGGTTTTTCAATCATGTTGAATTTTGTGTGTTCAGTCAAGTAAAGCAGAAAGAGAATTGAAACATAATATCAGGTTCATTAAACAGCTTTCACGGCCGCCATTTCAACATTTAATGACATTTTTTAATGCCTGCTGACTTCTAGCCATAACGTCCGTTGATAAAACGTTTGTGAATAAATAAATTCGATATACAATTGCTATGCAATATGCAATATTTACAAACAAGAATGTTATCTATTTAACATAACACCGTAGACAAAATAAATACCTCTGGCTTGTCCACTTGTAACTTGCGAAAGCAGCGGGCGTTTTCTTTTTTTTTTTTCTTTATTTATTCACTTTTTGTAGTTCTTTTCATTTTCATTTTTTATCCATATTTATATTTCATCTTAGTATATACTGAAACAGTGGATAGCATTGTTGGCGTGCTCTGATTGGCCACTGAAACTCGGAATAGCAAGTGCTATTCACCTCCCAGCAATTTGCGCGCGAAAATTGTAATCGTTGAATTGACAGGAATAAATGAGTTAAAAAGCATCATTTTCGTTATATTATCTCACTGTTTCAGTATATACTAAAACAACTATTCACCTCAGTGTAGGTGGGTAGCGGTGGATATTTACCTCGCCGCTTCGCGGCTCGGTGAATATCCACCACTACCCACCTCCACTTCGGTGAATAGTTGTTAACTATTTCACACTTTAACAACTTATAACAGTTCGACCGGCGACCACTGTGGCGATCGCCGAAAAGCTTCGTGGCATGTTTCCATAGCTCTTTCGGGGGATGTAAAAAAGAGCTGTCACCATATTTTGGGTGTTTCTTGGTGTTGCTGAAGCCATTGTTTGTTAGCTATTGTGTTGTATTGTTCAGTGTCTTTTGAATCTTTTTGTTTTACATCCTATTTTAGTATCAGTTTGAAAAGCCAAAAGACTAGTTTTGTTAACAATTACTGTATCTTGAAGCAAACACCCTCGGGCCCTCCCTAATGTCCACTTAATACAGGTTCGTTTTACGGTAAATATCGGAAGAAAATTTTGGGACCCAAGCAGCTGGTGTCCGCTTAATAGAAAGTGTCCACTTAATAAGGGGTCCGCTTAATACAGGTTTCACTGTAATGTGTTTGAAGAAGTGGAAAGCCAGCATGGAAATGGATTGCAAATTGAAAAATCGAGGCTAATTTCTGACACGAAAAAAAAAATTGTGATTGTAAACCACTTAGCCTGCATGGGGTGCGAATTTCCCGCGCTCTGGGAAAGAAAACGATTGCTACGCAGGCTATGAATCACTCTTCCAGTCAAATAAGTGTAACTTTTTAAACAGAATTGCCGTCGAGGGTATTTTACGGTATCCAGGTTCAACGTTGCGACCTCGCCTATAAATTTGCCATTTCTAACAGCCCCAACTACGGGGTGCTCTATACGCGCGCCACGGTCAAAGAAAGCGCCAGGCGTGGAAGTCCAGACAAGGGCAGGAGTGTGACCTTCGTAAAATGGACGTCCGGCGTGTTGTATCAAGTTGTTCGACCATATTGAGCTTCTGATATTTTGTCGTGTGCTATGTACGCAGTCAACGGTCGTTCTTTTGCACGGAAGCTTGCTTGGATTCACGCAAGGGCGTGAATTCAAATGAGGACGAGAAGATGTGTCTGCAAGGGTTTGGTAATGTTCTGCAGGTCGGATAGGATAGCTGGACCACACTGATCTTCTGTTGTCCTCACTGTTCCATGCTTTGTAAGTAGTCAACAGTCATTTTTCTAGTATGGACACTTGCACGGATTCCCGCGAGGACAAAAAGACTATTATGGTTTGGTGATATTCTGCAGGTCAGACAGGATTGTTGGACGGTACCGAGCTTCTAATTCCTGCATGAACGCCAGTTGTTCAGCAACTTTGAAATTAGGGATTGGATTTTCCTGGAACAAAGACCAAGAAAATGAAAGGATTTCATAAAATAGCTGAGGTCGTGGAAAAGAGGCAGTTCTGTCTGTATCAGAGAACATTTCATAGCAGTAACTGCTGTCGAGGTCGTCAACTTTGGTGCAAAATTAGAAAGAAAGCGCTTTTTCCACTAATCCGCTCGCTATAACAATCTTTAGAATGATTCCGTCTTTATATGAGGAATAAGACCTTAATTCCTACGAATATATACTTTGATGCAGTTCATAGCATGAGGCGGGAATATGTACTAAGAACTATTTCGCGCATGAAGCCATGCTGATGCCATGCTTTCGACATGCTTACGACACGTCGTAGGATTTTAAAACAATGTCGTAAGCATGGCTTGAGAGTGTCTCAAGCAACAAAGTTGTACCGTGTAAATCAGCCCGAAGATATCACTGTGCGCGCTGTGATTGGTCAGTAGCTATTGAGTATAACACCAGTAAGCAAAATAGAAAATGTGACCTTTTAAAAATGTAGACATTTTTCTTGAAAGTTTAAGCGAAGCATCGAGTGAATTTCATAAAGTTACTGTTCTATAATAAAATGTTTTTTTTTTTTTTGTCCGGTGGCTGTTTTAAAAAGCGGCACATTAAGTTTTTGGGAGTTGCGAGTTCTGCGATTTGTTATATCCTTGCGTTTATGTAGTTTCTTTGGTGAACCGGTGCAACAAACCACTTGGGATGTTGGAACAACACTCGAGAATCTTAATCACTCGCTTTCCAACATCTCGGTTGGTTTATGAAACCGACAAACGATAGAAAGGCGTGGTCTATTGATTAAACAGAAGTTGTTTTCCTGTGTGTCACAAACCTTTAGAAAAATAAGAAGCTGCTGTTGTTGCGTCTTCCGTAAAATCTCCTGTTGCAAATGTCGTAGAACTGCTATACAAAAGTACACCTGAAACGAACAGATGCAGTATACTGATAGATAGGAAGATCGTTAATTAAACTCGGCATTTACTGTAAAAATTGAATTGCAGAGGCTTACATCAGTTTTAATAATAAACTGAACTAAGTTATTTAAATATATTACTAATTAACCTTATTACCTATTTATATTGAAGACATCAAATCATGATCGTTTGTAGTTATGTAGTTGTTATATGCATTTGCACCCGATATTATAAAAGTGTATGAACCACCTTGTTTAGCATAATGAACCATACCATAAAAACGTGCAGGTCGATCAATTTCATTTGCAATATAGGATTTCATCCGCAGAATATACATTTAGAGCAACCATATACAGTATGACAAATAGTTCTAGTTTAAACGGCGTTCACAGCTCACACTTTTCCAACATGCACCCTTTCATAAACCTGGGCAGGGAGCGGATTTCAAGAAAACTTTTATGTGCCTGAAGCCAATAGAACGGCTTCCACGCAACATTTTATCAACATTCGCTTATTTAACATCTGCAGAAAAAGTGTTGAACACTATTGTTGAAACCACACAATATAGAGACCAAGCGTGAACTGCTGACCATCAGATCGAGTGCTAAATGCATGATACGAGGGTCTGAATGGGCGCGCTGGAATAGTAGTTATCAGTTAAATTTTCTGCCATTTCTCAGCTAAAATTTTAGTCTCCTACGTAGCCATTATTGAGGTCGAAACAACAGCTGCGTAGGAGACTGAATTTCTAGCTATTTCTCAGCTATCAGTTAAACCCCATTACGATCGTCCCATACGCACTTCACCACTGCGTTGAAAGCAAAGTCAAGCGCTGTAAACTAAATACGAAGACTAAAGAGCTACATACCTGATAATCGATGCCCATAGTAAGACACGTACAGATGTACAAACATATCTCCTCCCAGTCAAGATAGTTCCAGAAACATTGACGTAGCCAGTGCTGGCAGATCTAAGGTGAGAAATAAATGAAAAATATGTAAGAATTTATCAGGAATAATCCCTTTGAAGCCACAGTTAGAATTAAGGTGAAGTAATAAATCGTGCAACTTGTCGCGCAATAATGTTGCGTTGCAGGTTGCAGCTCGCGTCTACTTTCTGCAACATGAAAATCTGTTGCGCTTGTAGATGGTAATACGTGCAACATCAGGGCTGCATCCTGCCCGTATTACTTCACCTTTATCTCTGAATATAAACATAAAAGAGGCATTCGCAAAGTGTCAGTCTCAACTAGCTTTCTGTGTAGGGAACTCAAAAGGAACAAAAGGAGACTGGGAAAGAATTGTGCTACAGGAAGAGACTGAGGATCCCTCCAGGCAAGGCGCCTTGGTCAATTCCTGCACAACATTTGCCATTCTATAGATGGTTTGTTGCCATAACAATGGTCTCTACTAAAAAGTGACAATTTTGAAAGAATAATAAATGTTGTCCTCCTTAATGATAAATCCTGTGAACAAAAATGGCTAGACAAGAACATTAGGCTCTATTTTGAAACTCGTGATGGTTAGTGTTGGTGCTTTCGTTAATGGAGCCGCCTTAACTGAAAGAATACACATAGATGTAAATATTACACCATCTTGCTGGTATTTCTAAATATGCTATTGTAGACTGAGGCTTAAATCCCCTGCAGACGCGCCTTCAGTATCAATTTTTTTCAGCAGTATCTGTCAAACTAGTGGAACTAAGACCACGAATTATGAATTCAAATTGTAACCAACAGTCATGTGCAACATGACCCAATAGGTGACGGTAAAGACAAGAACGTATGTCATCCTTGTTTCTTTCAGTCCAGTAGCAAAATACTGTTACATTCAAATCTCTGTTTAGCGGCCAGTTCTCAGACTCCCTATAATTTTTCTGTTATAAGCAGCCGCGTCCTACTTCGTGCTGTCCCAACGAGGTGATTTCGTGTCGTGTGATACCTTTATTAAACGGTCAAATATTTAGTTTGGCTTTCTTGGCTTTATTTCCAAATAAGTTTTTTTTTTTTTGGCTTCTTACCTTATTACATTCATTCGCAATTTGGCGATAGTCAAAACTATTTTCTTATAAATAAATAAATAAATTTATGCATTTGTATAGCGCAAATTCTATATACATATTCAAATGCGCTTCACAATCAGTCAGACCCACCCCACCCATGAACAAGTGACATTGAGGGTGGTCACAGCCAGGGTTTGTTACGTCCTCGGTGGTTCTTTTACGTCCCCATGGGAGACGGGACCGCCATTTCTACGTGGTCATCCGAGCCACGTGAAGGTCTAACCATAAGCGACAATAGTTATCTCAACTGAGCCTTTCTCCATTAATGTGAGCACTACATTACAAGCCTAGTTTGTACTAAGTTTGTTTGGTTTTCGTCAACATTTTTTGCTGGAAGATTTTAAATATTTATTTTTTAGCCTGCGTGGGTTATTGTTTGTACTTTCACGCATACTTAAATACACTGAAGCTTCTGACCATGGCTTATGCTAATTTCTGATGGCGAGCCACCATTAAGCGGCCAACCTTTATTAAGCGAAACATTGCACCTTCCCCGAGGGTTATCTCTCCACATCTTCCTTTCCAACTACTTATAAGACTTATAGGAAAAAGGGCGCTTATTTCCGGGGAAGGGAGAGTTAGGGGATGGGGAAAAATGTGGTTTGGGGAAATAATGGGAAAGCCGGAATTGAAAACTCGACTCATATTTTTTTAACTCCTTAACATCTATGATTTCCACGTCTGGCCAGCACAAAACGCTGCCAGTAATGGTGAATTGTGGATTATAGTGTCGCTTTATAAAAAGTCGAGGGAGTAGGATTGAAAGCGGAATAATTTCTTTGTCATCTCACGACAATCCCCTTTCAGCCCCCATGTTACTCCCCCACAAAGAGCTAATACCGACAACGCCAAGTCAAAATGCAAATATTCTTCAACTAAACAATGCCGGCAAACGTAGCTTTTGTTTGTATTTGGCGTAACACGAAAAAGACTCTAGGAAGATAAACATTACATTGACGCATCTTAGAAGGCGAGAGTTTTGAGATCGCAAATTCGTTTCCAAAATTTCTGCCCATCCCTCATTGAAATCGCAAATTCGTTTCCAAAATTTCTACCTATTCCTCATTGAGAAAATAGTTCGAAATTTGATAAACAGTGGCTGGCAAAGTTTCGTTTTAGTACAAGACTTGTCATCAGCATCTTCTGCATACTGGGTCCATACAGCGAATATGTTTACATCCGATGATCCAGACTGGATTTATATACAAACGGTAAGTAAAGAAAATCAAACGAAAAATCATTTCAGTTAAAAACATTTCCATCTAAGGGCATTAGCAATACGAACAATTTTAGACGGCTTGTGTATAAAAATTTACACGAATAAATATTCAAGAACGATAAATTCAAAGAGAGTGGCATTGCATTAAATTTAAAACTGTAAACTGAAAATAACATTTTGATGTATTTACATCGTTCAATATAATCACAAATAAAAGCTGTATCTGAAACGTAGTTTTTTTTTTATTTCGCTAATTTAATAAATGCCGGTTAAACCACAAGAGTAAAGCCTGGTTTTCATAGCGAATTCACTAAAAAGCTAAATACGAAATAGCATAGATTGACAGAAAGAAAATATGTCAGCTCATATGGTCTGTTATTCTCATCAATAAACGTGTGTAAATCAGGGCAGCTTAACTAGCTGTAGGTTTAATAAGGAATTTCAGTTCATTTTGTAACGCAAATATTTTTAGCTACTGACACAGCCACGTGATTCGGGTTAAACTCTTTAATTAGCGCAAATTGACATCAGAGTCTCTCCTTATTTTATAGTGTGTTCCGATCAGGATCTACATTTTTGTGCGTTTAAAATTTTGTTATTTTGCGTTTTGTAGTTTTCAGAAGGACAACTCTGGATTTTTAGTATCATCGATGTTCGAGGCCTGACGTTCCCCATTACACTTTAGCACATGCGTTAAAACTTGCAGATAAGAAAATGATTCAGGGAGAACGAGGCCACACAACCTTCGAAAATATTTGATTTCTGTGTGAGGCTCTGTATTATCTTCACTCCATTGACTCCATTGTGGTAAGTTCAAAATATTTTTCTAGTGTTGAGAGCTAAGAGTTTCAAACACTTCTGCAATCATTAAACCCGCCTGACAACCTATCATCGATCTCGGAAAACCTTAACCGCACAAAAAATCGGCTTTAATTTCGACGAAAAGGTAGAGCTAGCTTTAGTGAAACGTCACAAATTAAACGTCCATAACAAAGTAAAATATAATACCTTTAGTTTTTGGGATATATCGTTTTGGGCATAAAAATGGCCAGCAAGGATGTTCGAAAAGCCTGGTCTGCCCAACAGTAGGTCGTAATAAGATTAAGGTTAACATTTTCTGACCGAAAAGATCAAACTTCGTTTGTTAATAAAATTTTACCTTCGAAAGGTTTCAAAACAACATCACATTGAGGGACAATACAGAAAGAAAGATTGTACAGACAACAGGAACAGAAATACAACTGTAAAACTAAGTGCCAATGTAATTACAACTGGTCTCCATTTCATATAAAATGTTTTACAATATTTACAATACTGTAAATCTAAAAACCTAATATAGCTAAAAGTGGTCTCTATTTCATATTAAATTGATTGAAGTTATGTTTCTTTTTACTAAAATTCTATTTTTAAGCATTTTCTTAGAACATGTTGAGAATAGGAAGACTATTTTTTTATATGCTAGTTTTAAAAATTAGGTCGTACAGAAACAGAGTATCCCCAAAGTTAATCACTTTCTTTTTTCTCATAACCTCACAGCTTGTTATTATATTGACATTGTAAGGAGAAATTGAGCCTTGATCACTATTGTGCAATACAGTTCAGTTTACGTCAAGAAAACAACTCTTATTTATAAATTTAACAGCCCTGTTAACCTTCGACGGAGCTGCAATAAAGAATTATTATAATAAAGCCAGCTTCATTTTAACGAGCCCAAAGCTTAAGAAAGAAAAACTGGTGGCAAAAAGAAAAAGACACGTAGACACCCCAGTTTCGGCATGCGCCATATTATGCAAACCATCTTCCATAAATAGTCCTTTGAAAACGTGAAAACTTAGCTTGTAAGGAGAAGACGCATGCGGGATTTTTTTTAAAAGGAGATAACCGATCAGTGTTCATCATTCAGTTGTACTGAGACCATTCGGCAAGTGACAAATACGATGATGATGGCTTGCCCGCGTTCCGTCTTGAGTCTGATATATGTTCTTATTGTAATTGCCTCACTGAGCGCTGCCAAATCTAAAGTTACATCAAGCTCTAACAACTCCGGTGTTTCCAGCGAGGCGAAGAAGAACGGGAACGGTCAAAACGTGTATAACACTTACAACAATTTTGTCGCCAGGCCGAACAAGAAGATCGAAACACTGATCCATGAAGTAAAGAAGGAGCTGAGCGAGATGAGGGAGGAAATGAAATCTTTGAAAGAAAACAAAACGATTGGTACAAGAAGTATGTAAAACTTTGCTAATTGATTGTGTTAGATTTTTAACTTAAGTGAAGTGCTACAACTTGAAGAGAATTTCATGTACAAAGGCTAAACGAAACTCTTGATGTCTAAAATTTCCAATGCAAGCATGTTGCAGTACGCAACAATTTTTGTTTTAAAAAAGGATTTTTGACGTAAAAATACTAACAAATATTTATTTTACGGTTGCAGTTTACAGAAACTGTGCTGAACTCTACAAAGCGGGCCAACGAACCAGTGGTGTTTACACGATCAACCCCGACAACGCTGGCGCCTTCGATGTGTATTGTGACCAAACAACAGCCGGTGGAGGGTGGACAGTGTTCCAAAAGAGACTGGATGGCTCGGTTGATTTCTACCTCGGCTGGGCGGACTACAAACGAGGCTTCGGAAATCTGAATGGCGAATTTTGGCTCGGACTAGATAAGATTCACCGGCTGACAAAAACTAAAAGCAGGCTTCGAGTGGATCTTGAAGACATGACCGGAAAAACAGCTTACGCGGAATACAGTTTCTTTGGTGTTGCGGATGAGAGAAACAAATACAAGCTGAGTGTGGGAACATACTCTGGTAAGTACTGAATGCGGAAGTGATGTGTGAAACGTTTTGAAGTTGCGTTACTCAAGTCAAGTATTCAAAACAATAACCAATCCAGAAAACTATGAAAAAAAAAAACAACAACAAAAATAACAGAACACAACAGAAAAACAAAGGAAATAAAAACGTAATGGTACAGTTTTTCCTGTAAATTAATGCATCCAGAGGGTGAATGCATTTTTTAAGTACCACGTAGCACAGGTCGTTCCAGATGGGGAAAGGAGGGAATTGCCCGCCTAGAAACCTTAATATTTTAAGGATGACCCCTAGCCAACACACACATATACACCTCAAGTTGCAAATTGTGTTAGAGTTAGGCATTTCAACAAGGATAGTGGCGTGAATTTTTGAAATTTAACAAATGCGATTTTCGGCACTTTGAAAGGGTTTTTTACCACAGACAAAAACTTTTTGATGACCGCCCCTCTCAGACCTGTTTATTTTTAGATTTTTGCTCTGTTTTTTCGAGCAGCTCTTCTCCCCTTATGTCTAATGCTTCATCAATATTACATTCTTTTTTAGTTTTCTTTTCGCAATATCTATTCGTGTCTGTACACCAGTGTGTTTGTTGATTTTGTAGGAACTGCTGGCGACTCGCTTTCTGGTCACCGTGGCATGGCGTTCTCCACCAAAGATCGAGACAACGACATACATTCTAGTAACTGTGCCACGAGTTTCAAGGGAGCCTGGTGGTACAGCAACTGTGTTATCTCCAATCTGAACAGTCTTTATCTTCGCGGCAAACACTCTAAAACTTGGCAAGGTGTGCTCTGGTCTCACTGGAAGGGTCATTCCTACTCCGCTAAACGAGCTGAGATGAAAATCAAACCAGTCAAGGCATAGAACCGTCTTTGGACTCCTTTTGTCCGTTTTCGATTAAATTGCATCAGTGGCTTGAATCACAGTAGCTTAGTAATAAGTTAGCTTTCAAAGATTACGTTTATCTGTGCCGTTAAGTAGCGACTTCGCTGACGTCAAATGTAAAATTGGTGACGGGTGAAGTAAATTGAACAATTCAGGTCTTTGTATGAGCTATGAGAAAACAATAAAAGTTGACGTTATCCATTAACATGTCTCTTTTCATTTATTTGTCACCCTTGCCTGCTTCACAGCTCTGGAACTGTTTCCTTTTCTTTAAGGCCTTTTTGAAATTTGTGACGTCATTCACTTCGAAAAAAGATCGAATCAAGTTGACAACAAGGGAGGTGAATAAGCCAAGAAAACGATCGAGACATTTTGGTGTTTCTAATGGAGCTGCGAAAATTACAGAGTTGTAACTGTTGCACTTCTCTTTTATGCTCAGAACACCTGTTGCATGAGCGATATTTATATGCTATAACCACAAGTTTGCTACTGCTACTGCTACTGCTACTGCTACTGCTACTGCTACTGCTACTGCTACTGCTACTGCTACTGCTACTGCTACTGCTGCTGCTGCTACTGCTACTGCTACTACTACTACTACTACTACTACTACTACTACTGCAACTGCAACTGCTACTGCTACTGCTACTGCTACTGCTACTACTACTATTTTGAAAATACCGCTTTTGCGAGCCACAAATCACCAAAATAAACACAGAAAAATTAAGTTAAACAACATGGCAATGATTTTCAGAGTTTTCATTTCATTTTCATAAATTTTAAAAGCCTTAAATTTAGCCTTTAGTGAGGCTAGTTTTACAAACCGATATTACCATTACGGATGCACAGCACACCACACAAACAAAGGATGGTAAGCCTGTACTACAACGTGCCTTTTTTTTTTTACCACGTCTGCCGCTTTCAACCATATACGGCGCTGGTTACTTAATTTAAAGCGACCTTTTGATCGGACTACGAGTACGAGTTCGACATTTTAAATCTAATTCGCGTGGTTTATTGGATAATCACTTGTCACACCAAGTCTCCTTATCTACTGGTCAATAACAAGGAGGAGCAAGAGTTCTGGGCACGTGACTGGCTTGAAATTATGTACGAGATTGAAATGATGAAAACGAATATCGAGGACAAGTACGACTTTTCAAGTGAATTTCCACACCAGTCTTAGTCTTATTCTAAGACTTCTAAGGGTCGTCTTATCCAAAAGGGAGGAGCGACAGTTCCAGGAGCGTCTGGATTGAAATTCGAAAGTCGTACTCATGCGTAATCTCCTAATCGTACTCGAATCTTAAGGTCCCTTATTGCATTTTGCTAACAACATTCCAGACCACCCCTTACTCCCATCGCCTGTCCCCCTAATCAACCGCATCACCAAGACTACCACCACCGCTATCCTCTCATGTTGTTAATGTTAACAACAACAAAAAAGTCGACATGCAAATATTTTCATTGAACTCAGTGATAAAGGCAGACTTAGCTATTGTTTATATAGTAACAGGAAAGACTCAAGAAAGATACACATTAAATCATGGCATCTTAGAGGCATCTTGCCCTTTCATTTGGCTGGAAAAAATTCTAGACACTCGTTACCAAAGAATCATTTAAAATTTGATTGAAAATTGATACTTACTTACAATACTTTTTCTATAAGTTACGTTTCTGCACAAGACTTCTCCCATCGGTACATATGCACCCGTTGACTCAGCTTGGATAGGTAGGTAAACAAAGTAAAATGAAAACGTCGATTTTAAGTAATAAATTTCTATAAATAAATTTTAAAAACAAGTATTTTGGACCATTATTTGTTATTCACGCGTAACCGATGAACCTACTTAGGCCCCGTCCACACGACGACGATTGTAAACGCAAACGCTAGTAAACGCAAACTTTTTTATGCGTTTAGGCCTTCCGTCCACACGAAGACGATGAAAACGCTCACCGTAAACGCATAAATTCGAAAACGCTCTCCAAAGTGGATAAATTTGAAAACGCCGTTTATGCGTCTTCGTGTGGACGGCCGTAAACGTATATTTTCGTAAACGCTGTGAAAACGCTGACGTCAGATGTCAGCGCCAGTCTCTTTTATCGAGTGCGTTTCCAAGATGGCGTACACACGAGTGTTGAGCTGTGTCATGCTTGCGCTTATTTGTATATGTAATCGCATGGGCCCGAGTAAAATTAAGGATTAATATCACGCGTGTTTTCAGAAGCTGTAGAAATTGTTCGAGTCGCGAAGCGACGAGGGCAATTTCTACAGCTTCTGAAAACACAAGTGATATTAATCCTTAATTTTACGAGGGAACATGCGATTACTTGTTTATAATATAGAGGGCAAAATTATAGGGAAACCTTTCAGACTTTTTAAGAGTCACTCAGACTTGAAAACAACCGAAGTGAAAATACTCTCTCGCAAACTGACAAGAAAAACTTTTCAACTCGCTGTGGTTAAATAAATTTCTATTCGGTCAAAGATACATTTGGCTGTTTAATATGTACATATAGAAAACATATAGACACTTTACGACAAAAACAAAGCAAGTTTTATTTAAGCGTACCTGTGTTTTGAAGTTTTTTCCGCTTTGATAACAACAACAAATGGCGAGAGTTCAAACTTGCTTGCAAGTTTGGCGATTTAATTGCTTTCTTTCACGTCTTTTAGCCTTATTTGTCTCCTGTTAAACGTATATTTTCCCTTTCAGCAAAATATGTCAAAGTTCTTTTCTTAAGGTCCGCAGAAATCCGCACTTTTTCAATGAAGTGATGGAACTTTAAAACCGGCTTTTGTCGCCATGAATGAATTTCTTCTAGGTCTTCAACGTCGCAAACTGGCCTGCAGGCGCCTAGTTAATCCAAGATTTGACACAAATAATCGCTTCCTGTTTGGCGTAAAATGCTGTAATTCACCTGTAGAATTCCTTTCTTAGGTGTCTTTCGATTTCACTCCTTTTTTATAACAAAATCTC